>RYFJ01004192.1:0-61336 GCA_003991445.1 Oryza meyeriana var. granulata | reverse complement strand
GTTCCGACGATTACCATGGCGGCATACTGGTCAGGGAGGTCCGCAAGCTAAAAAAACAAGTTCGATGGGCTGGAAAATCACACATTTCCTGCTCAATACAACGACACTGCAGACGAGCTGGCAAACTTGGATGCCAAGCAAGAAGCTAGTTCCACTGGATCCGTGTTGAGCAACTTATGACCATAAGTCAAAAGAAACCGGCGCCGGACAGTGGGAGCAAACCTACCCTGGCACAGACGAGGTGGGCACAATGTCAAGACTGCGGACTCCTTTGTCAAATTCTCCTGGACATGAACTCCCAAAAATCGCCGCAATCCGAGCAGATCAGCCGTCAAAGCAAAAAGCTTCCTAACACGGAAGAAGACCTATACCAAGGAGCGCATCCGGTCCTCATGCGCTTGCCTCACCACCGAGGAGGCAAGCAAATTCGCATTTGATTCACTCGGGCATATGGGGCAACCATGCGCATCCAACATTAGTCGGAAAAGGCTTCCGGCAGGATTTTTTGCCCAACAGCGTAAACAACGCAAAACAGTGCCAAGTGCGGGTTCCAGTTCTACGCAAGACAAACAAATCATCCCAGCCCCCAGGAACTCCAAACTATCCCCAATTTCCTGGCCATTGCAGTATGGTGGGCCGAACATCGGCCTTTCAAAACACTAGGATACACATTTATTCGTCGCGGTGGATAAATCACAATTGATTGAGGCTAACCGGTTGCAACAATTACAGCGCACGAGAAAGACTGCATCTGAGATACATACCGTTCGGCCCCAACCCCGCATCATCACCGACCAACTGTACTGCATTCACGGCGCATTCAAGACTTCCTGCAAGATTTCGCACAATATCTGCTACGCATCTGTGGCACACCGTGGAAGCAATGCACAACGAGCCACGGCAGGTCTTACAAGGCATCAAGCCAGAATATTTGACCGACACAACCATATGCGGGGCCGGTGGGTACAAGAAACTCCCATCCATTCTCTGGTCTCTCAGAACCCGGTTAGTCGGGCAACAGGGCAATCCCCTTTCTTTCTGGTCTACGGCGCCGAGGCTATGCTACCGACAGAGTTACAGTTCGGCTCTCCGCGAGTCCGGGCTTACTCAGAAGATGACTCAAATAACACCTGATTGGTTGAGCTAGATCAGTTGGAAGAAGCAAGGGACACCGCAACAATCCAGTCGGCAAGGTATCTTCAAGGCCTACGTCGCTACCACAATCGCAATGTCCGTGGCCGCGCCTTTTTGGTCGGGGATCTCGTTCTGAGGAAAATACAAACCACCAAAGAGAGGCATAAATTATCCCCAATCTGGGAAGGGCCGTTCATTATAGCCGAGGTCACGCGGCCAGGCGCCTACCGACTGAAGACTGAAGACGGCGTCCTCATCGGTAACTCATGGAACATAGAACAGCTACGTCCTTTCTATACCTGAGTTTTATAATTTTTCATGTGTTACAGTTTCTCTTGACTCACTACGTCGCTTGTATCAACTTAGTAGTGAGTCGGGGGCTGCATGTATATATGTGTCCTGTCAATAACACACGAGCTTATCCTACTTCAGTTACGAAGCCTTACTATGACTGTCATGTTGCCCGATACAGCTTCTTACGTTGAACGTTTTATTAAGTTCTGACAGACTAACTCGGCGCAGACTAACGTCAAGTTAAGCCAGTGACGACTAAGTAGCAAGCTTGGCGGCATTGCACACATATTTACACATGTTTTTTCACAAAAGTTTATACATACCGACTACATAACATGTTGCCCTTACAAACCCAAGTCTCGGGTAATTATTTCAGCAGTCGGCTTCGCCCGGGCAATCAGCTCCAGCGCCTCCTCGGGCGTCGTCTCCTTGGCAAACCCCTCCTCGATGGCTTCAATATCTGCCCTTGGGTAGATAGACTTGGTCATCGCCAGGTCTGGCCACGCCGACAACGACATGCTCATCTGAGTACTTTTTCAAGGCACTCGGTGCATCCTCAAGACGCGCCTCTATCTGGGGGATCCTGCTGCAACTGGTTCCCACAGGGCTAGGATCTATGAGGTCAAGGAGCCCTTTTACGGACCCGACGAGGGCCTCCCGTGGCTCCCTGATCACTCTTATCTCCTCTGTGTAAAACTAATATTGGGCCTGGACATTGGCTCTCATGTCTGCCCAGGTCCACCGACAAGTAAACTTGTCAGATTCGGCTACAGACGGAACGACTAATGGATTGGCTAAGATCACGGTCAGGTTGAGGACTTACTTTCGTAGTCGGCCTCCCACCCGGCCATGGTCTTCTCCAGTTCGGCTTTTTCCTTACCGAGCTTGACGACGGCCTCTTTCAGCTCGGCCTTCTCCCGATCAAGCTCGGTGTTGGCCTTTGTCAGGTCGGCCTTGACCTTCTCAAGCTCGGCCCTGGCTTCTTCGGCCTCCTTCAGCCGTGATTCCCTCTCTGTTCGGGTCTTCAACTCTGCTTCGAGGGCTGCACGACAGATTAGCCAAGAGCTCAACCGTGCGGTCGTGACATAACTGGGCGGTCGGGAACAACGCAGCTAGATGAATACATCGACGGTTCAGTCGAGAAGATGCATTCGGGGAGTTTACCTCTGATCTTTCCGGCTAGGGCCCAAGTCTCCTCCCTAAGCTGGTCGGCGCCACTCTTCAGCCAAGCTTCCCTCCCCACATGACGCTCCTCCATCTCGGCCTTCAATGCCCGGAGCTGCTCCAACTCCGCGAGGTGGGGAGCCATTTCGACCAGGATCTCCGTCATCGCCTCATTGCGGTCGACAAGCTTCTGCTCAGGATAAGAGACAAATCAAGGATGGAGTCAGATGTCAAAACAAGAAGATCGCCAAGACTCTGCCACAACAATCATACCCCGACTCCCTAGGACCCGCTGATAGCGGCGCGAAGCAAACTTTCGCGTTCCCTTCTCGCGACGACCTCATCAAGCCTGAAGCTCTTCACGGTCCCGTCAGGCGCCGTCCATGTGAATGTCCAGGGCATCACACGTGGAGGAGCTTCAATCCGAGGCAGGTTTGGGATCTTTGGCGGCGGCGACGACGACAACGACGACCACAACGGCGATGGGCTCCTGGCCTCCACGCCGCCGTCCCCCGCGGCCTCGGGGACTGGCTCGGGGGCTCTGACGGCGGCCTCCGCAATGGGCAACGCTTCAGGGGCTGGGGCCCCAACCTCAGTAATTGCCTCTTGGTCGGGTGGCAACGGCGACCCTGCAGTCGGGACCACCTCGGTCTCCGCGACTGGGCTGGCCACTGGCTCAGCGGGTGTGTTCACGGCCGCCGGCTCGGCTAGAGCAGGCTCTTCAAGGGGAGCGGTCGGATTGCTCTCCTTGAGATCGATATCGGCCTGCTTCCTGCACGACGAAACAAGACATCAAAACACTGCAGCAACATGCAAGAATTTCAGAAGGTCCGGAGCAGCACACCTCTTGGAGAACTTCAGTTTCCTGCCGGGCGACCCAGGTCCTGGCGGAGCGCTAGCTTCGGTCGCCGGCACGGTTGGCGTCACAGTCGGGGGCGGCATATCAGCCCAAGTCGGCCCCAATTCCGGTATGGTTGGCTTGGGCGCCTCTGTCCTCGGCAGTGTCCGCTCTGGCCGGCCCCTTGGCAGCGCCGTTGCCGGGCTTGGCAATGTTGGGCTCAAACCCGCAGGTCTCAACCTGGGACTTGATCGCCTAGGCGCCGCGGTGACGGTGTCCCTTATCTTCAGGCTCCCCGCCACGGCGCACGGCGTCATGGCCCTCTTGCCCCGATACAAAATGGGCTTCTTCCCCGCTCTCTTGGAGTCGGGTTGGGTAGCAGAGGGGCTCCTCGGCCTTTTCTTCGACGCGACGGCCGACAACGGGCAGGAGTCTTCATCAAACTCTTCATGCCACTATAAGTGAGTCAACAAAATACATCACGCAATGCCGAACAATCACAGTTCCACAGGCATTCATCACAGAAGAAGATTAAAGGTTACCTTGGTCCGGGGCTGAATGAAGCTATAAGCCGCGACCCGGCGGTTATCATCTTCGGTCACGACCACCCCTTCGGAGAAGTAGCCGAACAGGGTATCGGTCACTGCCCCCTTGTTCGCCGACTCGTTGCTTACTCGGTTAGGATCGTTTTTGCCTTTAAAGGCCCAGCCAAATGCACTCCTCAGCTTCAGCGGCTGGATGCGCCGGGTCAGGAAGCGACGAGCCACCCAAGGTCCTGTCAGGCCAGCCTTCTTGAGGTCATCTATCTTCACCAACAGTTGATGTGCCTGGTCCATCTCTTCAAAGGACAGCTCTGCTGACCAGTTTGGTGAAACCACGGGCGGCAAGCCGGTAAATGGGCGCAAGGAGGGAGCCAGATCTGCGCAATAGAACCATTCCTTGTGCCAGCCTTTCAGAGAAGATTTCAAGGGGAGATCAAGATATGTCCTCTTCCCATCGCTCCTCAGCTGGAGACCAGCCCCCCGATCATATTGATGTTATTCTTGGAGGGTTGGGGTTTGATGTGGAACAGATGTCGGAAGAGGATAAAATGGGGTTCAACACCCAAGAAGCACTCACAAAGAGTAACAGATATGGAGATTTGAAGAATCGAGTTGGGGTTCAAGTGCAACAACTCCAGCCCGTAGAAGTCAAGGACGCGGCGGAAGAAATCAGAAGATGGAAGGCACAAGCCCCGATCGAAAAAAGAGGCGAAAACTACCGTTTCACCAGGTTGGGGATTTGGGACCGACTCACCCTTAGCCGACCGCCAGCGAATCACCTCTTGGCTGGGCAACTTCAGTTCACTCTCCAGCCGCTTCAGCTTCACCGAGCCACAATCTGAAATCGGCCAAGAACTCTCCGGCGCACCCACAAGATCCGAAGCTTTCGGCATGACTGGAGGCGGTGAGATTTGGGGAAAAGCAAATCAGGGGCTTGGAACAAACGAAGAGGATTGGAATCGCTCGAGTTCGGGTGGGGAATAGCAGTAGCTAACCCTAGCCGGGCGAGAAGCGAAAAGTTGGGCACGAAGGTGGAAGACGAAGCGATTGGCTAATTTGGGGAAGATGAAGGAATCTTTTTCTCTCTCCCTGCTTTTATAGAGCCGATGCTGACTAGATGGGCTTGGGCCTACACAGTCGGCACTGGGCCATCAAGATATGAGTTCCTACAGTAGCATGCTCCATGTGGGCCGCCCGCAAGCTGAGTTGAAATTATAGTGCTGGTGCTACCAACAGGAGCCGAGGAGGTAAACAGATATGCTTCATGGGAGCCTTATTGCTAAACATGTATGTTTGGGTATCTGTTTTATCCACCAGGTCTCGAGGATGTATTCTTACAAGGATCACAAGCTGGTCTTCATTAAAATTGGGGATGCAGGTATCTTTCTCGGGTACACCTGACCACGCCGTGGATTTATTTTCATAAAGTGGTACTCGGCCTACATGCGTGGCCATCAGTTGCCATGAGCAACATTATACCTGCTAACATGATGCGGAAGAGTCTAACTTTCGAGTAGTGCACTACTCGGGAGAGACTATAAATATCTTTTCCCGCTGACATGATGCGGAGGAGTCTAACTTTTGAGCGGGACGCCACCCGGAAAAGACTATAAACCCCCTTTTTCCAGCTGACATGACGCTGAAGAGTCCCATATACGAGTAGCATCCTACTCGGCAAGACTATAAACACATATTCCGACTGACATGAAGTCGAAGAGTCCTACATACGAGTAGTTCCCTACTCGGTAAGACTATAAAGTTTATTCCGGTTGACATGATACCGAAGAGTCTCATATACCAGTATTAATCTACTCGGGAAAGACTTCCAGGTTAAAGATCTTTGACTTTATGTTTAATTGTCTTCACAATTAAGCACAAAGTCGGGGGCTACACCTAATAGGTACGCCTATTCGGTGCACACTATTCATATATCTACATGAAGCCCTTCATAGCCTCGCTGCCAGCTGACATGAAGCAGGACTCGAAAAGAAGACTTACTCGGATAAAAAGTACTCGGGAGCATTGCACTCGGGCAATCTTCACCGTGGAGGATGAGCACTCGGCATCAGCTGTGACTCAACTATGAAGGTCTCAGGGGCTACTGTGGAGGCCATGGGCCCCGGGTACCTCATTACCAGCATATGGGCCACTCGGATAGAGGATGGGCCGAACCATGTAATTAGAGATAAGATAGCACCCGGCAGGCTTTGCCTTGTATAACGAGGAAACATAGTCTTAGTCGGATAGGTCTCTATCTCTAAGAAGGATATCCCTTGGCCGTATCCGGCTGGGATCCTTATCATGTACCCCTGTCCCCTAGTATATAAAGGGAGGCAGGGCGCCCCTCAGGGCAAGAGAGAAGATCATCGATCATCAAACACCTCAGAGGAATAACACCTCAACTGGACGTAGGGTATTACCTCACATCGAGAGCCTGAACCAGTATAAACCTTCTCTGTGTTCCTCTGCAATCCACCGAATTCGCCTTCGCCGAGTAGCCCTATAGTTTTATTGCCGGTGCAGAGCATCGACACAGGGTCAACGGGTGGTCGGAGCCACTCGGGAGAAGTAACAAACCTAAGGAGTGGTCAGAGCTGCTCGGGTGACAGCCGAGTTGTGTGGTCACTCGGTTAATCACCGGAAGATGAAAATGAAAATACATGATTCAGTAACTATATGTGGTGAGTTGTTGAAAAGCAACTTGCGGAATGGATCGAGGCGCGAGTCTCTTTTCGACAACAAAAAAAAATTGGACACACTAGTACTTTGGCAAGCAAAATGTTTCTAAAAGGCTGCTTTCGCAAATAAGACTCTTAGCCCCTTTTTTTTCTAACCGACATGGCACCTTTCTCCCGGCTTGCTGAGTACGAAAGTACTCACCCTTGTTCCTATATTTGTATATATTATATTAGGTTTTGAAGAAGAAGACGAAGATCTGACTGTTGCCGAGTTCTTCCAGGACCAAGTTGACTACGAGGTCTTCTGAGGTTTCGGGCCTAGTTCCCAACCAAGCCTGTGGTACCGACGTGTTCCATCACCGAGTAGTTTTCCTCCCCTGCTTCCGCCCTGTTTGTGTTGTATCTCGCTAGTTACCCTGTTCTTGCCGTTGTCCATCTAGGGCCTGTCCTGGATGGAAACCTTTGTATGTATCCTCCCAGTATGTATTATATGTACTCTGGTATGTATTTATTGTACTCTGAGTTTGTATCACCGATGACTATGTGTGTATCCGGCTACTGATCCAGGGATCGGGTACTATATGCACATGGTGGGCTTCCGCCTTGGTGGAGGCGCCACAGTGGCCATGTGCAGTGGTGGTGGCCGGTAGCCAGAAGCCGGAGGGCGTGCGGACGACGGGTGATGGATCTATCAGAGGTAAGGGGAAAATCTCACCTTTCTGGGCCGGCTTACCGGAGGTGTGGGGAAGGTTGATGGTGGTAGCCGGAGGAGTTCCAGAGGTGGCACTGTGACACGCGGGAATGAGAGGAGAGCATCCAAAGTGAAATGTCATCAGTGCCAACAAAAACGTTGATAGGGGCTGTGGGATGGAGCCCCTAGGACTGGGGGCTTGGGGGGGGGGGGGCGGATTTGAGGGCCTCCTTATTTCGGGGGGCCAAGTAGGGTCCTTGCTGGACCTAGTTTTTTGACCTCAACCCCTAAAAACTGTTTGGGGCTAGATTTTGGGTTCCTACTAGAGATGCTCTTATGGGTACTTATGTAGTATGGCACATATAAATGCTGGTGTAGAATCTATCATCTCTTACTACGAACATCGGCCAACTTCTCGGGCTGCAGGGGCATCCACGTGGCACCACCATGGATAAGATTTGCTCTTTCATATAAACCATTCGACCTAGGTATAGAGAGGCAGTCGTCCGATGATAGATATTCCGCACTGAAGAGCAGCGAAGGCTCTGGAATATGATACACACCCTCTCGACGCCTCCCTCGCCCTCCTCCGCCTCCTCGTCCCCCACCCGCACCACCACCCCAGAGCCCGCTCCCTCCTCTGTGACCTCTCCCTCCACCACCCGCTCTCCTACCCGCTCCTCCTCCCCTCCCTGCTCGCCGATCCCCACATCCCGAGCTGGCTCCTCCTCGTCCTCTCCTAGTCCACCCGCCCGCACGATGCCATCCGGGTCTTTGACCACATGCGCGCGCGCTTGATCATCCCCGATGCGCACGCTTGCTCCGTGCTCCTCACCGCACTAGCCAGGTCCTGGATGACGGGCACCGCGCGCAAGGTGTTCGATGAAATGGCGCGGGCTGGGGTAGCCATGAACACGCACGTGTACAACGCCATGCTGCACGTGTGCTTGAAGGCCGGAGACGCTGCGCTTGCCGAGTCGCTGATGATGAGGATGGATGCTACTGGTGTGCCGCTGGACAGGTTCTCCTTCAACACCATGATCACGCTCTACTGCAGGAAGGGCATGCAGTACGAGGCCATGTGCATGCGAGAGCGGATGGAGAGTGAAGGGGTCAAGGCTGACGTTGTCACATGGAACTCCTTGATCCATGGCTTGTCTATGGAGGGCAGGGTGAAGGAGGCGGCTCAGCTGCTGAGGGAGATGACGGCGGCAGGGGTGGCGCCGGACCATGTGACATACACCACGCTTGTTGATGGGTACTGCCAGAGATGGTACTGCCGGAGATGGAGGCAATGGGGATGCTACCACGTGTTGCAATGTACAATGCGATTCTTAGGAAGCTGTGTGAAGATGGCAAGATGAAGAAGGTCAATGTGTTGCTTAATGAGATGGATGAGAGGAAGGTGCAGGCTGATCACGTAATGTGCAACACGCTGATCAACGCATACAGCAAGAGGGGGGACATGACCTCAGCGTGCAAGTTGAAAAGATGGATGATGGAGTCAGGATTGCAGTTGGATCAATTCACTTACAAGGCTCTTATCCATGGATTCTATAAGGCCAAGGACCTAGATGAAGCCAAAGAAGCCTTGTTTGAGATGATGGGTGCAGGTACTCCAAATCTGTACAATTTATCGCTCCAATTGGTGGCATTAGTACATCATGAAGACTTAATAATGCATATTGCTTAATTCCATATGCGATAAGATCCTTATGTTCTAATCAAAAGCACTCAGCATTGCAGCAGCTTTGGCTCTGTTTTATCAGTTACCTATCCATAACTGTGTTTGCTAATGATGTTTGGTATATCTTGTTTTTTTCCTTGTACGCAGGATTTTCACTCAATTATAGTGTGTTGTCATGGATTGTCGATGGTTTATGCAAGAAGAACAATGCAGTTGCAGTTCTAGCCCTTCCTGATGAACTTACAAAAAGAGGCTTTCCACCAGATAAAGCAGTGTATAGGTCTCTGATCCGAAGGCTATGCAAGAAAGGGTTTATTGATCTTGCTGGGAAAGTGTTCAATGAAGTGCAAGGCAGAGGTCTAGAAGTTGTCTGTCTTGTTTATGCTACACTTGCATGTGCATATCTGTCTGCTAGAAAGCTAGTTGCTGCTTTGGATACCTTGAATGAGATGGAGAAGAAGCAGTTGTACACAACACCCTAGATTTACAACTGTATGTGTACCTCTTATGCTGACGAGAAGGAATCGCTTAATATGCTCTGGGTTCACACCATTGAGAGAGGTCTAATCACAAAGAGTGTGTACAAAGCGATGCACCAAGCACGGATGAAATCTTCAAATCCTACAGTCTAGAATGCAAGTAGGGGGATGCTCCTATTTCAGGGTTAGTAGAGAGTGGGTAATAGCAATAGTCTTACACTTTGGTTGTTTAGTGTTGATGTGGTGCTCGTGAGTCACTTAATTGGTTCCCTTTGTTGGTTAGCGCTTAATTGACTAAATCACCACAATTTAGTTAGCATATTCAGTTTCTGTCTTGTACCTTCCCACCATTTCCCTTTGCACCATTGATCTCTGCTGTCTGCAAGAGGTGGCACCATGTTCTCTAGCCTGGTAAATTTCCAGAAATGGTTTTTCATCCCTTAAGAGGATATCTCCTCATTTTATGCATGCCGTCTAAAAATCATTAAAAAATTTTAAAAAATTGATAAGATAGATCAATATATGATATATCACTCCACAAATATGTAAGTTCAAATTTGACTCGTGCAACTAGAAACAAAAATAACATATTGTGTGCAGTATTCGCAGTCAAATTTGTTATTTTTGTGTCTACTTGTATAAGCTAAATTTATGATATAACAAATTTGACAGTAAATTGTGTGCAATATTTGCAGTCAAATTTATTATTTTTATGTTTACTTGTACAAGCTGAATTTAATCTTGCATGTTTATGAAGTGACATATCACATATTGATGAGTCTTGTCAAATTTTTTAAAATTTTTTATGACTTTTTGAATGATATGCAAAAACGAGTGGATATCCTTTCGAGGAATGAATAGACTTTTCCTATCTTTAAACCATCTATTCTCGAATCTCGATTCTTTTCTAGTAACTTGATTTGATGTGTTGTACCATATAGATAGGACAGATTGTTATTGCTCGTTAGCATGCTATAGAGGCCATTTAGAAGGCTCATATAGCGTATTGCGCGGCAATGCCGCGCGTTGTTTCTAGTGGTGATTTAAATGCCACGATAGGCGTTAACGATGGAAAAACCTTTTGCCAATAGCACTTTCGTGGTCGATTGATAAACGCCGGGGAAAGTACTTTATGGGGCGTTTACGTGTCTTCTAGGGCATTAATAGACACCCTAAAAACTCGATCGTGTCATAGTGCGTGTGTAGAAGTATGGAGATTTGATATGTGAAAATATCGTTGGTAGATATGTGTAAAATATACTATCATACAATTATACCTTTAGTTATTTATATATAAATATATGATTAGAAAAACAATGACCGAACATAGGCATGTTGAAGAATGTGGGTTGGTTTGGTTTGAGATCAAAATTAATCTTACCAATTTTGTCAGTGCCAAATTTTGATAAGTTTTGGCATGACTAGTTTTGGCAAAGCAAAGTCGTGTTTGATTGAGACCAAAATAGCCTAAGTTAACTATTGAAGTGGTCTATTTTTTCTAAGCTTGCTAAATTTTAACTTTAATCTAAATTGATATTAAACACTATTGAAATTACTAAATATCAGTAAAGCTAATTTTGGCCCTAAACTAAAACGACGCTGTGTTAATGTCCTAAAGACAAGTAAAAAGAACAGGGATAGTAGTATCTGTCAATAGACACTCGATCTTTAGCAAAAGGTACCTTAATTTATTAAGAAACTAGAAAGTTAGCTCGCGCGATTGCACGGTCATCTATAACATACTAGATTTTTCAGGGAATAATTTTTTTTCAAAAGTTTTAAAATTTTTGTTCGATGCTTTCATCAAATTGGAGCCTTTTAATCTCGTTGTCCACTCTGTTTCCCTTCTAATATCCACTGTCGATCCGAAATCCTTCCAGATATATTTTCCAAAGTCAATCTAAAAATTCCAAAATTCTCAAATTCCTTTATCGCAAATTCGTGCCATCACATCCTATCCAAAAATCCAGTCCATCAATTACATTCAAAAATCAATCATCAAATTCTAAATCTCCACTATTCAAGTCGGGCCAAAACCCTTTATTGGCCCATCTCACCCAGCCACTTCCTCCCCACTCTTCTCTTCCTGGGCTCTTGCCCGGCCCGCCGACCGCTTGACCCAGCCAGCTGAGACGACGAATTTTTACTGTTACTAATTTAATTTTTTTTTAATTTACAAAAGTAATTTTCGATTTGGGCTATTTGCAGAACTACCCACTTGCCGCCGTGGGCAACGGCGGTATTTAAAAACCGCCGTGGCCCAGGGCGGCGAATGGCATCCCCGTCAGGCGCGGCTAACGGCGCCGGCCGCCGTTA
This sequence comes from Oryza meyeriana var. granulata, assembly GCA_003991445.1. NCBI lineage: Eukaryota > Viridiplantae > Streptophyta > Magnoliopsida > Poales > Poaceae > Oryza > Oryza meyeriana. The sequence continues at coordinate 49,513 of RYFJ01004192.1, read as the reverse complement.
GCCCGAGGAGGCCACGTGGCCTTGCCGCCCTGGGGGACGGCGGCGAATGCCCCCAGGGGGCCAAATGCAAAATTGTGGGCATTCGCCGCCGTCCCCCAAGGCGGCGAATGCCCCCGGGGGCCGATTGCAAAATTGCATTCGCCGCCGTCCCCCAGGGCGGCGAATGCATAGGACCGTCCGCACAGCGATCCGACGGTCCGAATCCCCGGATTGGACCGTCCGATTAGATATCGGACCGTTGCCCCTCGAATCGAACCGTTGATCGGACTGACCATTGCCCAAGATCAGACCATCCGCCCAGGAATCGGGCCATCGAAATGCACATGATCGGACCGTTGCCCTCGGATTGGACCGTTGATCGGACTGACCGTTGCCTCAGATCGGACCGTCCGTCTAGGGATCGGACCGTTGCCCCCTCCCGATCGGACCATTGCCCAGCCCAGGCCTCGGCCCCCTGGAGCCATTTGCAAATTACCAAATTTGAAAATTTTGTTGCTCATTTTTAACCCCAAAATTTTTGAAAATTTATTTGTCAAAATTAAATTCTTAAATTCTATTTATTGTGCCATTGCATTTATTGGGTCGATGTTTAAAAAAAAACCAAATATCATTGATTGTTCACGTCGTGAAAAGAACTTGTCAAACTGAGGGTATTTCCGGATCGCTACTCACATTCCACTCCTCGTATGTCTGGATCGGCACTCGCAATCCACTCCTCCCCGTCTTTCGCCTACATGCTTCACAAAATTTAGTTTTAATCGTGGTTTAGGGTATGTTTTTTAAAGTTTTTTTTTATAATCCGACGATCGTGGGCGTTGGTTTGTAAAATCGTGCTGATCATTTTTTCAAGTTTATTTTCGGCAAAACTTAATTAATGACATGGTAATAGGCCGGTCCGTTTTACGTGAGGGGCTTAGGACCCCAGGCGAACAGAATGTTAGGGCCTATGAATTTTTTTCCCAAATTTTTGCGCAATGTACGTACTGAATGATTTTTAATTCGACATTGGAAGACGATATATTCTATTATTCGTCATCCACTCGGTCGATACTTAACGCAGTGCACGTACAATAGCATAGTGATATTAGCTAGATGCGAGCCGTTCGCATTGCGGCATGATGAATGCGACACCCATAGTACGAAATACAACAAGGGAGACTACATTGTTAGCAGTACAATGTATCTGAAGGATGGGATCGAGTCTACAGGGGGTGAATATGGACATGACAAATTTAAACAAGTAATGCGAGTCCTATAAATAAATAAATACAACAATAGCCCCTAGGTCATACGCCTCCTCGTCCTCCTAGGCTGCGCTCGCACGTGCCCGCGCGAGTACGTCAGGCGGTCCGCCGGTACCCCACGGGTGGCTCGGACCGCCTGAGCAGCAGGGGAAGCACCGGCGTCGTGCGGCTGTGTGTGCAGTGCACCTCCGAGCTGTGACGACCCGATCACGTCCTGCTCCGGAAGGAGGTCGTCCTCGGTAGAGATCCAAGCAGAGGTGCTCGGGGCAGATCCTCGCCCAGTGTCCCCCAGGTGGTGGTGAGATCCGCCGCGTGGGTTTGGTAAAGAAAAGCTCGCGTCAGCCGCATAAAAAGTGCAGTTAGTTATGGAGAATAGGTTCAATCCTGATGTACCTGATAATCCTCGCCCGATCGTGGAGGCTGCCGACCTCGATCCTCCGGCGGTACCAGAAGGACCTGCTCCCCACGACGTACTGGCCCCTGCAGAACCCGCCGCTCCTGCCGATGTCCCTTCACCATGGGGACCTCGCATATGTATCTGCATCGGTGGGACTGCATCGGAACGGCGACAAGTCAGACCACGGACGACCGAGCGCATCGTGTTGCACATCCGGTCGAACGTGATCGTCTGCTCCTGCTGTGTGAGAGGGATGCCAGCCTGTAGGCGCTGCCGCAGTAGGTCCAGCTCCGTGTGGACCTGCCTAGCATCGTCCGCCTGTTCAGCAGGACATGCGTGGTTAGTTGTGTGTGGTAACTACCGTTGAAAATAGTATGAAAACCATTGACTCACCGCGCGGAAGTAGTCCTGGTCGCGGTGTGTCGGGTATGCGTCTCGCACCCCCGCGACGTGCGCCTGTGGAGCCTCGGGAGTGTACGTCACCCGTAGTCTGGTATGGGCCTGGTACCAGGAAAGGTACTGCTCGTACCTGGCGGCTGTGTAGGGGTGCAGCTCCGTGATGACGTCCTCCGTGGCTATGAGCCAGTCGTTGATGTAGTCGACGACGGTGGGTCTCCACAGCCTACCGGCGGCCTGGCCACGCCGATTTAACCTGCAGAGCACAACCGGTGACACAATGCATAACAATACGGAATATTCATTTCCACATATACCTGTGAACGTGTTGCGGTACGCCCCTGCGTTGTTGATGGCCGAAGGTCTGTCGCATACCGAACTGCCGCATCACACTCTGCGGGCAGTGTGGCTCGACAGAAATGTCGAACAACATCGGCATCATCGTCAGCCAGTACGCCTGGTCCCTGGTGCAGAGGGACGACAGCCCACGCGGCGCACGCGCGTGCCTCGCCTCGGCGCTATACGGCTCCCAGACAACGTCGTCGTCCGTGATCCTGTCGAACTCCATGACGAAGTCTGGGTACGACTTATGCACCTGCACGTGAGCGTACCGACGCTACAAACAGGAAAAGAGTTCTCGTTAGTCCAAGTAACATAAAAAAACCGAGACGGTTCAAACACCGAACATACCTCATGACGACACCCCATCGTCGGATAGTCCTCCGGTGGGACACCCACGTATAGGCTCACCTCGTACGGACTGTGGTCCACAACGGGGCGGCCGATCGCGAACCGCTCTGCCGCCCAGAGCTGTAGGAGAAGTGGACAACCCGTGAAGACCGCTTCTGGCTCGGTCTTCCTGCAGCCGTCGCACAGACCCCTGTACGTGGCGGCAAGGACTGCCGATCCCCAACTGTATTGGGGAACAGCACCGTCCTCGGCGTCGGCTATCTCCCTCGCGTAAGGGATCAAGCCCTTGTCGACTGCGTGGCCGTGCGAGTTGGTGAACATCACCCACCCGAACACCTACAACAGGTACGCCTCCAGGCTCCTCTGTAGTGAGTACGCGTCGGCCTCCGGGTCTAGCTGATCAGACTACGGTAAGATATAAGGAAGTTGACACTGTAATTCTAGTACGGACTGAAGGACGAACATAAAACAACAAGAAAACATTCTTACCGTGTAGCTCAATACCCAAGCCTGAGGAGGGCCCGCATGCGTGTACGGGGAGATGTCGCCGACGAGGGGAAGCCCCGGAGCACGGTGAACCGGGGCGAACCGCTGCAGGATGTCCTCTCGCCACGCCTGCAGCCCGTCAACTGGGCCCACCGCATCGCCGGCTAGAGGCAGCCCAAGGAGGAAGCTGACGTCCTGCAGCGTGGGGGCCATCTCACCGCATGGGAGGTGGAAGGTGTGCGTCTCTGGTCTCCACCGGTCCACAAGAGCTGTGATCAGCGACCGGTCGATACCCCACTTCTTCGTCGGGTCATCTGGCTCCACTGCGGCTGCTACCAGCCTACACAGCGGCAGAAGGCCTGCCTCCCGCAACCTGACAATCAAAACAAAGCAAGTTAGTAAGTTGACATATACAGATTCACAGTACAACGTTCGTACGTACCTACTCGTGAACCTATCGTCCACGGGAAGGAGTCGCCTAGAAGGTCGAGGACGTAAGGTACCGAGCTCGAGGTTCTGCACCGCCGAGAGAAACGACCGATGGGACTGATCGGTGGCGTGATCCAGCAGCTCAGGCGTCTGGTAGTCCATACCTGCAAGGAAAAAGAAGCGGAACGGATTAGCTCAATTAAACATAGTGCATTACAGTCAGAAAATTAACAGACAGCAAAGTACCTTTAAAAGACCCACACTAAAACGAAAATCAGATAGCAGTACATGCATATTGGTACACATTACAGGGAGATTACATCATCAACCAGCGGCTATACTAGACAACATAACCTGAAGGTGCACGAGGACGCCTGCGATGACGCCGCCTATCAGTGGTGCCTTCCCCAGTTGGCCGCCTTCCGTCGGTGTCTGATCCTTCCATAAGAACTTCCGCTGCACTTGGGGCCTCGGCGTCTTTCGTGCACTTCTTGTAGGTATGTCCCTCCTCTCCACACCTACTGCAACGTTGAGCGCTAACGCCGGCCTCGGATTCGTCCATATCATTGCGTATCCTCCGTGTCCGACGTCGGCCTGCCTTGTTCCTTGCCTTCGTCGGGTCAGGGATGTAATAAACTGGACTTGTGTCTTCAGTGAAAGTGCCGACGATGCCGAAACCAAAGATCTCGGTACTCCATGTATGCATGATTGCTTCCTTTTTAAAGTACGGAGACACATATTGGCGTTCATCAATGCCGCACTCCCCGCAAGCAGCAATGACATGAGAACAGGGCTTGTGGTACAAGCTTGATTTCTGACAGGAGCACGTGCATGTCCTATCTTCCTTTAGGACACACTCTTGTATAGGTTTCCTTGCGAATATGCTACGCCTACTCCGATTGTTCCCGTCTACTCCGATTGCCGTCAACATTTGCCCTCTGTATTTTCCAGTTAGGAACGTGCCGTCGATGCAGAGAATGGGCCTGCAATGAAGAAATGCAAACATGCACGCCTGCAGAGAGAGGAAGGCCCGCTGAAGGACGCTCTGCCTAGGACTTGCTAACGATGGGAAACTTTTGATTTCGGAATAGCTGCCAGGATTCCTCGCACAGATAGTTTGCAGTAGACGAGGCAAATTATTGTACGAAGCTTCAAAACTGCCGAATCTCATTTCAATTATCTTCTGTTTGGCCCTCCATGCCTTGGCATATGTAATGGTGTACTTGTACTTCTCCTCGATGCGTCTGATAATTGACTTGGGCTCGAACCGGAGGTTCTCCACAACAGCATAATACAGCTCTGAAGCAATGAATGCAGATGATATGTTCCTGTGGTACTTCTGAACACCTGCTCCGTCACGATTGACACGGACCAACAGTCGTCATATTTCTTCCTGGATGCGTACATCCTCCATGGACATCCATCGCTTGAACTTGCACATTTCACTTCATACACCGATCTGGTGGACTTTGATACCCAGAACTCCCTCCCAAGTGACACGGCCCACATCTTCATAGCCTCTGTCAACTGTGCTTTTTCGGCGTATCTAGCGCCTTGCACCACTTCATTTTGCCGATACTCCCATGCCACGGTGTGCCCCTCTGAGACAATGAGTCCGAAGAAGTCCTCGTTGTCCCATTCTGCCGGGTATACATCGTCCTCCGAAGAATCATCATCCTCCATATGCTCAGGTTCTGAGTCTTCAATTTCCATCTCCTGTACTAGACCTGGGTGTCTCTCCCCTTCATCTGCAAACCCCCCCGGTCCCATGTTTTCTTGGCCTCCTTCCTCTCCAGCACCCTCGTCTTCTGCCTCATTTTGCTCCCCTATTTCATCGGGCCCTTCCGCTGTACTCGGACCAGCCTGATCAGTGCTGACCACGTCATGCACTACCACTAGGATGCTCGGTGCCCATCCTCGCTGCAGTGCACTCTCCACAAAAAATACCCAGCTGGCCGTCGAATCTATTGGCATCAATTCCCACCAAAAACCTTCCACAGCCTAGCTAACCAGTGCGTACACCGTAATTGCATTTACTTGAGGATCTACTCTGAATCCCCTCATTAACCAATTGTAAACTCCAGGAAAACTTCTCTCAGCTGGAGCTATAATTCCCTTTTGTGCTACGTTGAACTCCGATAAATCTACCCCATATTGTCCTTGTCTGACATTTCCTTCACCGTGATATATCGCGAATACAACTCTATTTGCCATTTCTGTTCACAAAAAAGATTTTATTAATCTGTACTAATCAATATTCGTTCCATAAAAAGGCTATACATATGAGTCAAACCATTACCGTTTCTATATTTTACAAACTGACCCAGTGGCGCTAATAAAGTTATACGCTAGGTTTATCTAACGTGTCAAAATGACGTATACCAACGATGGCCATGGCGGAGCATATTTATTTTTAAAATATCTACAATTTACTACCTCTCCGCTATGTTCTTTTAGTATGGCCAAATAAATTTAACACTAACGATGGTTATGCCAAACCGCTAATATTTTCATACTATATCGGGTATTACACTACGCGTCTAGTACTAATTAACATTTGTCTAAAAAATTGACTACATAACAGAGGGAGAGCAAAAAAAATACCTGGATTCGGCTAAAAAATCTGTGAGGGCTTCGCCGCTATACTGCTCCTTTTTTCCTTCAGCTCTATTGGACGAACGCTAGAGGCGGAAGGGAGAAATGACGCGAGGCGACTGCGGGAAGGGATTTTATAGGGTAGGGCTAAAAACCGCCCTCCCCCAGGGCGGCGAATGGCTATAACCCGCCCTGGGGGACGGCAAGGCCACGTGGCCTCCCCGGGCTAACGGCGCCGGGCCTTCGCCGCCGTCCCCTAGGGCGGCAAGGCCACGTGGCCTCCCCGGGCTAACGGCGCCCGGCGCCGTTAGCTGCGTCTGACGGGCATGCTATTCGCCGCCCTGGGCCACGGCGGTTTTTAAATACCGCCGTGGCCCACGGCGGCAAGAGGGTAGTTCTGCAAATAGCCCAAATCGAAAATTACTTTTGTAAATTAAAAAAAATTAAATTAGTAACAGTAAAAATTCATGAGACGACGCACCCAGCCGCCCCGCTCTGCCTCTACACGCAGCCGCCGCCGTTGTTAACCGATCATCGCCGCCTGCGACCTGGAGGCCGACGCCATGGCTGCCATGGTCGATCTGCCTCTTCGAAGCTTCTCCCGGTGATTCTCTCGCCAGAAGCATCTCCCAGCAGTGGTGAAGATTCTCTCTAAGGTTTCGTTAAATCCCCCCTGCCTGTATCAAAGCTTCCACTGCCCTCCTGAATGCCGCCATGGCCGTCACCGTGGTCAGCATAGCCAGTGCCTTCTCTCTTTCGAGCAACCACAAAAATAGAATCCCCACATCCAAGAACACTTGATGCTTCCTCGTTCCCGCCCGTTCCTTCACTGGAGCCGCCACTCCCATGCCCAAGGTCGCCATGGCCCCAGATCTGAAACCGGCGTTCCGGCCATCCTGGGCATTCCCTTTGAAGAATGACCACGGCATCGAGTTCACGGCACCCGGGAACGCAATCACGTCGAGACGTTCTTGCTGTTCCACCACTATAGCCAGCCTCCAACTTCCCCATCCTCTCTCTCTCTCTCTCTCTCTGTTCGTGCTTCACAAAAGAAGAAGATTAACAGTACTAGTCGTACTGCACAATCTGGTTGAGTCTAACCACATGACTGGACCAGACCTGGACCAGTTAGGTTCAACTGGTTCTTGCTCTATTAGCTGGTTCAATGCAATTTTCCTTCTGTCCACCCTTGATTCGGCCACTTTAAAGTCAAATTTCTTCCGGTTTTCACCACTGTTCAACAACACATCAACCCTAGAACACAACCGTTCCTGCATGCTTCCATTGATCACAACCATAAAATCGATCCATGGCTATTCGAATCAATTCCTTGTTAGGTTCATCTTCGGTTCAGCTACCTCCACCTCGAATCACTTCCAGTTTTCACTTCTATCACCTAGAACAAACACACTTGCCCCCGTGTACACTGCTATCCATAGATCCAAAATTGATCCGTGGCCTTTCGAATCCATTCAAACATTAGTTCACACATACTTCTGTGTTTCGGATCCAACTCCATCATGTGTTTTATTGCTTATTTGTAGCTTTATTCTTACAGGTTTGTTTGTGAATTGTTCTTGTGTGTCTCCACTAGGACGTACAGCAAAGTGTCCATCGGAAGCGCAGGAGCTGAAGTGGATTCAGAAGGCTTCGCTGAAGCGTTAGAAGGCCACGTTTTGCAAGGCAAGTCACGAATCCATCATTTGATCAACTTAAGAACCTAGTAGAGAATGACTTAGTTATTTTCATGCATTCAATATTTATAAAGTCATTTGGCGTATGATTTAATTTCTAATAACCCGGTTAAATTAGTTATTACCCATTTAAGTATGTTGTTACTATTGCCAATCCTTGGTTTGTTATATTCGGTCCGTTGTTAAACTAGGCATAGCTTTAATTGTATCACATTACTACTATAGTGGATAATACCACAAACTTGTGACATACTCACTCTTGTTGCCTGTTGTCACACGATGACGTTATCTGGCAAGATGGAAATGAGGTTTTATGCAAGTCATTCACCTAGAGTGATATGGAAGTTAATTTCCGAGTAAAGATGGATGTTCTAGACTATGAGGCTGTGCATTATTGTGCTTGAAATGTGCATGGGCCTGTGCTAATTTTAATTACTTCCCTAGATATAAGGACAACCTCCTTATGCCATGGAAAATGGTGTAATTTCCGCCCATCCACAGGATCGAGAGATCGGATTTAGCCTAGTACATTGCCCCATTGTATGAAAGTCTATTAGGAAGTTATTGAAGTAATACTTAAACATGAGTCTATAGGCTTGTCCAGAGGCTGTGATCTTCTTGGCTCCTTAAGCAATGTTTAGGGTGGACATGTTTAAGAGGCCATGGGCCAGGTTGACATGATCCGTAATAGTGGCACCCGTAAAACAGTTCAATAGTAGGATACCTTGCCCTGGCCAGGTGAGGGCCTGACTGCTAAGACTGCTGATAACCCACTGGGTAGTAACTAGTAGTAAATGGGACTTGTAGCGCCCCCTTCCCGGTACCCCCGTACGGTGATACCGGAGAGGAAGCGTCCCGCAGGAAATTGGCATGAACCAACTCCCACGGAACCGCGATGCCGGTACCAGTCCTAGGAAACCAAGCTGGTACCCGCGGTCAACCGAGATGTACCACAGCAAAAAAAAACTAAATACATAAATACATATATATACCTTTATAAGTTGCGGCCTTGGGCAAGCCCTGAGCAGCAACCAGCAAACAGAACAGCAGCGGCAGAACGACAGCGCAGCGAGAACCCATCCACAAGCAACGGCTTGGGATAGGAAGGAAACCCTAATCTTTACTTCAATCTTCACTCTTCCTGAAAGAGGGGAGAAAAGAAATGGATTGAGTACTTACGTACTCAGCAAGTCACGGAATATGTGAAACATGCAGGCTATCAAAGATAGGCTAGGGTTTATTTCACAACCATTTTCATTTGAAAACATTTTTGAAAAACCTAAGTGTGGGTTGTCTCAAGGTGACTAGAAGGAGGCTCTCGCCTCGATCCTGTCCGCGAATTGCTTTTCAACAACTCGAGCGGACGATTCATATTTTATTTGATCTCAGTGATTCTTCTACCGCCTGTCGGTTCACGACAGCGATTCAGTGGATCTACCCTCAAGCAGCTTTCCACTGTGTCAGTATTTATTACTTTATTTTCAATTTCGTCCTCACCAGGACGTATTCTCATTTTTTTCACTTTCGTTCTATCCAGGACATCATCTCATGCTCATCTCAGTGGCTCCTCGAGCCATTCATAACTCATCACATAACTTATCTCGATGGCTCCTCAAGCCATTCTTTAATCTCAACTCAAACTTATACCGCTTCCACTCGGGAAGCCTAATCTATGATGCCATTCGACATCCTGGGTCACACAGCCCCGTTTCAGACCACACAGGTCATCCATCAGCCACTAAGGCCGATTCTAGTAACGATTCCCAAACCACAAATCACTTTCACAAACCTTGGCAAACAAATCTACGCTAGAGGAATCACCTCACATTGCCCGTAACCGTGGGCATGGCTGTTCGAACAGTTCATTAGATCTTTGCAAAGATTGCATGCTTTACCCACACGACGCGAGCTTACTCCTACACTGGCCAAGCGGGGAGATTCGCGACAAGGCCTTTCCAAAGTGTCTCCAGGATTACCTGAAGCCAACTGGACGAGTCCCAGACCAAGTACCGAGCGAGTCCTAGACTCCTCGTACTCAGGATCCCGCGGGTGCATCACATATTGCTACCCCGACGACTCCACGTCCAAAGGCGACCAAGCCAACCCTGGGTCTACTAATTACTTGGCCAGGGGTGTCCCATACCACCCGTGTGGTCGCACGGTGAGATGCTCGGATGGAATTCCCCAAGGAAACGGTCCTTATATGCGAATACGAAGTGCCACCACACAGGTGATCACTTTGCACCGCGGATTTTCGCAATTAACTTTTTGTTTCTCAAATCCGCCGACATCGCATGTCGGGTTTTTAAATCTTTGGAAACCCTATTTTCCCAAATCGACAAACAAATGTGTTGTGGGTAGAACCATCGGAATCCATGCTCAGAGAGCATGGTAACTGAGCTACCACGAAGTGGAGCGACAAGGAATAGGGTAACAAAGACCTATAGGGTTTATGCAACTACTGGGCAGGTCCATCGGTTCGACACGCAAACCGAGGCCGCTCAATTTATCGTGCACACTAGCAATGCAATTTTGCAATCAAAACATTTTAAATTTAGGAGCAATATGGTCAAGGAGTGACTTGCCTTAGACTTCGTCTTCAACTTCGCGAAAATCCGATGTCCGACGAATTTCCGAAGCGTCGACTATGCGCGAAATGAAAGAAAAGCACACAAAACCCTAAAAATAATATACTATTATTAATAACTAATAGTGCCATGAGGTAGATCTCATTTTTAGAAAAATTTAGGGACTTGAATGGGCTCAATCGGAGTTACGGTTTGGAAGATATGATTTTTGGAAGGTTTGGGATTTTTCTGGAATATAGAAAAGGATTATTTTGATTTTTGGAAAAAGAACTATTTTGGGGAATAGGAGCTGACAGGTGGGGGCCAGGTGTAAGTGGCAGAGAGAGAAAGGAGTAGGGCCCACATGTAGAGAGAGAGAGGAGGCTACTGTGCACTTATTGGGATGGGGCCCACTTGTAAGGGTTATATTTTTAACTCCTGCCGGGCCCACTGGTCAGAAGTTAGGTGGCCAGGCCCGCATGCACTCACACAGAGAGAGAAGGGTGCCGGACAGCTACAGGAGACGGCCGGGGTGTCGACGGCCGATGGCGGCCAGAGGGGATCTCGCCGGCGGCGGCGAGGATCGGCGTGCGGCTGACATGGGCAGAGAGTGGAGGAGACGGGGAACTACATGAACGGCTCCGATTGGATAGCTAGGTGGCGGAAGATGGCCGGCGACGGCCATCCCGAACTAGAGACGGCGGCAGAGAGGGGAGCTCGTCGCCGGTGACCAAATTAGAGGCGGATTGGCTCGGGATAGGGTGGTTCGAGTGCGGTATTACGCTAGGAAGCTAGGGGATGGGTTTAATTTGTGTTTTACCTCCTGCAACGGCGAGTACCGAAGCGGCGGCAACGGTGGATGGCGGAGGGAAAATTGGGTGTTTTTGTTTTAAGGGCTAATCGGCAGCGGGGAAGGGCGGTGAAGCTTCCTTGTGATTAGGGGAACTCGGCGGGGGCGGTGGATTGGCCGGTGAGGGTCTGTGGCGGTGAGGGGAGCTCTGTCAGAGGCGGCGGAGAGAGGCTCTCGGTGGCGAGATTGTTTGGCTTGCTCTTTTTGCGGCCGGAGGTAGGGGAGTGGTGCCCTATTTATAGGGAAGCTCTAGCGTTAGCAGACAACGGGTTGAAGCGGTGGAGGAAGAGATGAGCTCGAGCTCGGCCGGCGAGGTGCGTTAATGGCGCCGGACGCTGTGGCTCGTGTCACGCGCTCCAGAGGGGAAAAACGGAATGCGGCGGGAGCGGCGAAGCGATGGGATGAGGTGACCTGGCGTGCGCGTCGACCTCCGGGGCTCGACGCTGAGAAATGCAACGGCGGCCAGTGCCTTGTCTCTGGGCTCAAGGCGGTGATGGCGAAGCGCGCCTCGTGCCGTGCAACGAGCGGCGGAGTGCCTCGCGCCATGCGCGAGCGGTGGGGTGATTGATGGATGCGAGCCGAGCGGGTACAGAGAGAAGATTCGGGAGGGAACCAGAGAAGAGAGAGAGAGAGAGAGAGACGAGCTGAGGCGAGGAAGACGAAGCACAGTGCTCGGCTGTCGAGTGGGACCAGGCGGCAGACGCGATCCAGGCCATCCGCGTGTGGGCATCGAGTGGCCGAGGAGCGAGCGGAGCGGCGAGCGGCTGACGCGCGGGGCCCGGGGAAATAAAATCCACGCGCGCGTGCGCCTGGGCCGAGCAGGCCGTGCAGATGGGGAACAGGGATGGGCCGAGAAGAAGGGAGGACGGCCTGGCGAGCACAGTAGGTTTTCACATTTTTTTTCCAGGGGCTGATTTAAAGGGTTTTGAAGGTTTTGAATTTGGAAATTTGGTTCAAATGGGATTCTGGATTTTTGTAAAAATTCTAGGAAATTTGTAGAGGTCCTGGAGCTGATATTTGAAGAGAATTTTTTTTTTGAAAGTCGAAAGGGTGTTGGATTTGGAATTTGGTATTTTGATTTTATAATATTCTCAGGAATTAATTTTGAGAGAATTTTGAGATGGACTCATATATACATATACACATATATTTATACATATATGTATATATGAGAGAGGGATCTTAGGACAGCTTTTTTGGAAGGGATAATTCGGAGATTTAATTTCGGATTTGATTTCACTTTTGGGATTTAAACTCTTGGGTCTTTTTGAGATTTTTCGAAAGGAACAAGATAAGGGAATTTTAAATAGAGAGCTTCAAGGGTGATTTCCGAAGGGTTTTATTGGAGGGCTTCGAATTGAAAAACTCGAACCCGCAAGCAGAGAAATTTTGGGAGGAGTGAAACAAGAGTATTTTGATCAAAGTCTTCAGAAGGGATTCGAAGGGGATTTTGATTTGGAAATTTTCAGAGGAAGTTTGAGAGAGACAATCGAATTGCAAAATTTGAGTCTCGGATTTTAGGGGAGAGATTGGGATTGAGGATTTAGGGTTTCAAGGAGGTTTAGACTGAGATCTGCGGCACTTACTCCTTAAGCACACACAAAGATCCAAAAGTTTTTGAAATTAGGGCTTTTACGAAAATAGTTTTTAACGGCCCGGAAACCGGGGCGTTACAGGACTCTCAAATGGCTCTGTTATCCTTGGCTACACGCAAGTTGATTGTATCATGTGGGTAAAGCTGAGCAATCTCTGCAGACGTGAAACTAAAATCATTCGAATGTACCGTGCTCCCGGTCAAGGAGCCACATCATGGGGTGATTCCTATTATCATGGTATGAGTAGCTTTTACAATTAAAATATGGACATGATGAACATGAGGTGATGGTGAATTAATACTGCTACCACTTTTAAACCTGAGTTTGCAATAGTTTGTGAACCGAATGATTACCAAAGTAGGAAAAAACTATCTAAGATAGGTTTCTTATGAACCCTCCTCGATAAAGTCTATTCCTTGTACGATTTGCATGTATTCTGCTTGAAATACCGTGGCTTGTCACACATTGGGTACCTCGGTACTCACCTCTTGCATAAAATGTGGTTCAGAGAGGTAGTTCTTCCCCGAGGTGAATGAAGGAGAAGAGTTCTTCGGTGGCGAGGAGTTCCCGTTCTAGGTTGGCCTGCTCTCAAGCGTCCATGTGGTGGTTTGTCGGTTTTTGTGTATGAATATTTTGCTTGTAGGGTGTGTTGTAGTAAAGTTTGACCTGTCGGCCTCTAAAACCTTTGTTTTTGTGTAATATATTTTGTGCAAAACTTGCTTATGTATATCGAAAACAGTTCTATTTATCAATCTATGCGCGATCGAAATCCTGGATGATCGTGGGTGGTTTCAGGATACCGTATTCAAACTAGGTATCCTCACAACATCTCTATTTTCTTTAAATGTTAAAATCGTTTTATGTCCATATTGTGTGAATAAATGATAATCCTTTGGAATAATCTATATTTGCATGCTCAACTATTGCATTTGTTTAAAAACGACGCAACTTACATACCTCTAATTTCCGGGCCGTTAAAAACTAATTTAATAAAAACCCTAATTCCCAAAATTTGGCTCTTCTTTGCAAATTAAGGATCTAGGTGCCAAGGTTCTCAACTAATCACTCCTTGAGACCCCAAAATTCCCCAATCAAAAATTTGTGTCCAAATCCAAATATCGGAATTCGAATTTTGTAATTCGAAATTATCTCTGAAGCCTTCCATTAAAATTTTCCTTATCTTGATCCTCCCAAAAATTCAAAATATCAATCAAAACCCCTCTCTCCAAAACCCTTGTTCAAGTTCCAAATTTCGAATTCAAACGTCCTTTGAAAAATCTCCCCTTTAAATCCGAGACCAAAAATTCAAAGTCTAAAATCAAAACCCTTCTTGAAATTTTCCTTCTTGAAAATTTTTCCAAAAAAATTCAAACCCATTTTAAAAAATATCAAAGCTTTAGTCTTGAAGCCCCTGTCTGAACTCCTGAGATTTTTGTGAACTCAAAAATCAAGTTTGAGTTCAAATATCCTTTCAAATCTGCAAATATCTCTCAAATAGAAATCCTTGGAAAATTCTCAAGATTCACTGTTCATTCATTCCGCCTCATCTTCTCTCTTTCCCCGGCCCACTCGGCCTCCCATTCCTCCCCTCTTTTCTTTCTCCCTGGCCCAGGCCCACACCACTCGGCCTTCCACGGCCTAGCCTCGCTAGCCCATCTCCTCCTTTCGCGCACCCCTGCAAGCGAGCCGGCGCACGGCCCGTTTGCTACCCCCCGCGCGCTCATCTACAAGCCAACCACCACACGCGTGCCCTCTCTCCACCGCCTTAGGCCGACAACGTGGGCCCACCAGTGCGACTGCGCTGCGGACGCCCGCTCGACCGGCCCACGTGCGGCCGTTGACTCCTGCATGCCTCCTCTCCCATGCTCGCCGCCTGCTCGGTCAAATGGCCACAAGGACGAAGCCACGCCGCCCGTCATCCCGTCAAGTCGATGTTGGCCGACCGGCGCCGCCCCGACTTCCTCGACCTCCCCACTACTGCCTGGTGCCGTGTCACGCATGCAAACTGAGCTAGCTAACCCGCCTCGTGCTCACCGCATCTCCTCCACATTTGGCCACCGCCTCGCTTCCCGCACCACCGCCATTCTTCCTTGTCGCCGTGCGCTACTCCCATGGCTATAAAGCCTCAGCCCCCATCTCCTTCCTCCACCATGGCCGTGCCTCCCCGCTCGCCCTCACCATGCCGAGCTTGAGCTCCATGTTGCCACTGCGGTTTTATCCTCTTCGGTTAGCTCTCCTCCCCTATTCCCCTCCCTTCATTTCCCTCTAAACCCGAGCAACCGAAGCCTCTCAGCCTCCGTGCCTCGCTGCCGGCGACCTCGTTCCTCCACCGCCGCACGAGCTCTACCTCCCGCCACCACCCTCTGGTCCTCGCCGCAGGCGGTCGCCGTGCACCCTCTCTCCGATCCAAACCGTCCACCGCCTTCCCAGTTCCCTTGGCTCTCCGTCACCGTACCCCGCTCCCTCCGGTGAGCCATCGTTCATTGGGACAGCTCCGGCCGTCGTCGACCGTCAATCTCGGCCGGGGTCAAATACCCCCAGCCCGTGTCGACGTGGCACCACGTGGCTGCCACGTCTACCGCTGGCAGGCCCTATGACACCGAGCGCTGGATACTCGTGGGCCTGGGCATTGTTAGTGGGCCGGCCTAGGCAGCCCACAAGCCTAAAAGGCCGTCGACCTCAGCCCAAGCCCTCCAAATCCTCTCCCCTCTTTCACTGACATCAGGTCCCACCTGTCAGTCAAGGAATATTCTCAGGAATATTCCTTTTCTGACTTAAATAAATCATTTTGTTTTCCTAGAAAATCCTTTAAACTTCATAAATTCATATCTCTTAATCCATAACTCCGATTGACCCTATTCAAGTCTCTAAATTTTTCTAAAATTGAGATCTACTCTATGGCACTATTAGTTATTAATGGTAGCATTTTATTTCTAGGGTTTTGTGTGGTTTTCTCTCTTTTGCGCGTAGTTGACGATGATGGAAATTAGTTCGGATGTCGGATTTTGAAGAATTTCAAGATGAAGACAGAGACAAGTCACTCTTTGATCATATAGCTTCTAATTTGCAAATGTTTTCATTGCAAAATTGCATTATTAGCGCACACGATAATTTGACTAGTCTCGGTTTGCGTGACAAGCCGACGGATCTACCCAGTAGTTGCGATATCCCGTAGGCCTTGTTAACCATATCCCTAGTCACTCCACCTCAGTGTTACCTCGGCATCTGTGCTCTATGAGCTTGGGTATCGATGGTCCTACTCAAATCACACTTGCTTGTCGATATGGGAAAAATGGTTTTCTAAACATTTCAAAAACCCGACACACGGTGTCGGCATGTTTTCAAATGAAAAATGGTTTGTGAGAACTCGTAATGAAAAGTAATCACGTTGGTGAAGATGCTTTGTATTCGCATAAGGACCGATTCCTTGGGGAATTGCACTGACCATAATACAGTGCAACCATATGGGTGGAATGGGATACCCCTGGCCAAAAAATTAGTAGACCCAGGGTTAGCTTGGTTGTCGATGGATGTGGAGTCACCAGGGTGGCAATGTGAGATGCACCGGCGGGACCCTGAGTATGGGAAGTCTGGAACTTGCCCGGTTCTTGGTCTGGGACCCGTCCAGTTGGCAACAGGCTATCTTGGAGATACTTTAGAAAGGCCTTATCGCGAACCTCTCCCACTTGGCCAGTGAGGGAGTAAGCTCGCGTCATGTGGGTAAAGCGTGCACCTCTGCAGAGATTTGAACTATTCAAACAGCCATGTCCATGGTCATGGGCGAATATGAAGCGATTCCTCTAGCGAGTTTTGTTTTATGAAATGTTTGGGAAATATATTTGTACTTAGCAACTGTTACCAGAACCAGCCTGAGTGGTAGGTGTAAGACCTGAGTGGTCTGAAATGGGACCGTTTGACCTAGGATATCAAGTGGTATCATAGTTTAGGCTTCCCGAGTGGAAGTAGTGTGCTCTGAGATATATAATGGCTCTGAGAGCTAGAGTTGAGATTATGAGATGGGATGATATTCTGAAGAGGACGATAGTGAGAATAAACTAATAGGTGAGGAGGAAGTGGAAAGCTGCCTAAGGGAAGACACCTTGAGCCAGTGTCGTGGTCTAACAACCGGTATAGGGGATATGACTTATTAGTAATTTTAATCAACTAAAATTTATTTCGTCCACTTGAGTTGATGCAAAGCAATTTGCGGACAGGATTAAGGTGAAAGCCTCTTTCCAGCTATATTTTGATCAACCCACACTTGAAGTTTTGAAAATGTTTCAAAAAGAAAAGTTTGTGAAATAGACCCCAGCCTTCCTTTGAAGCCTGCATACTCACATTTTCCAGTGGTTTGCTGAGTACGTAAGTACTTAATTGTTGTTTTTCTCTTCCCAGGAAGTTGAAGCTGAAGATTAGGGTTTCTTTTCTAATCCCAAGCCGTTGCTTGTGGATTGGGTTCTAGCTGCACCGTTGTTCCGCTGCTGTTGTTCTGTTTAAAGGTTGCTTCTCAGGGTATGCCCGAAGTTGCAACTTATAAAGGTACAATCTATTCTAAGGATTGTAATGATGCATGTCTGTTGACCACGGGTACCAGCAAGATTTCCTTGGACTGGTACTGGCATTGCGGTTCCGCGGAGTTGGTTCACGCCAATCTCCTGCGGCGCATGCTCTCTGGTATCACTGTAGATGGTGCCAGGGCGGGGTATGACAATACCGGGCAATATTCACCCTCAAGTCTTGGAACCGTACACTCGGTTGTCCTCAGTTCGATTTCAATATAAAAATTGATGATAGTAATTCGCTACCCCCTTGAGTTCTTATTTAGTATTATTATTTGTTCTTGTTCTAATATTTAATTATTTTTATTTGAAAAGTTTAGTCTATTTGTAATGGACATATATAAGTTGCTGAAATAATCCAACCGCTAACAATAATGAGACCACCAAATTAATGATGAATTATGCATACAATGTTTTGCTATTTTTTAAAAAATTAAATAGTTTCTCTAATTTATTATAGGCTTTAATAGATGGTGTAAGAGGGTGACCTGTAAATAGATAGGTTGTACTCCCTTCCCCAAAAGAATCAATTCATGGCTATGAACTAGGACAAACACTCTAGGTTGATAGCTATGAATTGATTTTTTTGGGATGAAGGGAGTATG
The DNA here is from genome assembly GCA_003991445.1 of Oryza meyeriana var. granulata. NCBI lineage: Eukaryota > Viridiplantae > Streptophyta > Magnoliopsida > Poales > Poaceae > Oryza > Oryza meyeriana. The sequence goes on along the minus strand of RYFJ01004192.1, from coordinate 31,406 downwards.
TCTTAGATTAGTTGTTGTTAAGTTCATTCAGAGTAGGGTCTATGTTATTGAGGTTTTTATTTTTAAAATCTTTATTTTTTATTCTTGTATACATGTATTTTTTGTTAGATTTAAACTAAGACATGAGCAGGCAGATTTTTATTTTATTTCCCGACATAGTAGATCTAATTGGATCTCAGATAGTCAATGCGATGCATAGATGCCTCGTCGATATTTATGACTTGATTATTTGGTGGATAGTGTTCCATACATCGAACTGATATATGAGGATGGGTGTGACGTAGGACGGACACATAAGGTTACCCCCATATGGCCCGAGTACACTGGCGATTATATAGTAATACTAACTTAAGTTTGAAACTTCAGAGGTTGAAAAGGAAAATATTGACAATTTGGCATATACGCCCTGTATGCTTATTTAACCTGTCCTTTTTTTATTTAAATTTAACCTGTCTTTTCGGGCATCGATATGACAATTCCAAGGCCATGTTTGATCTTTGTTTTTTAAGTAATGTATTCAATTGAAGATTAAAGACATAATTATATCAAAAATACTTTTATGATAAATTTATTTAACATTATTTTGACATATCACTATTTTAGAACTTTAGAACAGAGGGAATATTTTTTGGAATGCTACTCACAACTATATTTTTTTTAATTTTGTGATATTGTATAGGCCAGGACGTGCTGACGCCGCTGCTGCAGAGCCGCGCCCCTACCTTGACCAAGCCGGTGCCCCACCGTGCCAACTGAATGCGCACTACCCAATGTTCCACCGTCTTAGAGCTCGATCCACCTCACCACTCACCCCGTCTCCTTCAAACTGACCTAAGACACGTCGCCCCATGGTCATGGGTAAAGTGTAACCTCTCTGCAGATGTTAACCAACTATTCGAACAACTGTGTCTATGGTCATGGACGGATATAAGGTGGTTCCTTAATTAGCATAGTTTTGTTTGACTACTATTTTGTGATATGCCCACGGTAATGGGCAGATGTGAAGTTGCCTAGGACAAGAAGACTCTGGGTGTCCCGTGAAATGTTTCAGCCCTGGGAACTAGGAGATGTGAGGCTAACTTCAGGAGTTCTGCATGATGAAATCAATGAACACATCTCATTTTGACCAAGCTAAGATCACGTCTTGCTCTAGTTGTTGAGAAGCACACACACTTAGATGATTCAAAGCCTTAAAATAAAACTGAAAGTCAAAATATCTAGTCTTCCTTTGAAGCTTGCATAAAACACCTAAATTCTCACGGAGTACGTTAATACTCACCCTTGCTCTTTATAATTACTCTCCCCCCCCCCCCCCCCCCCCCCCCCCCCCCCGCTTGAAGATGAGGAGATGGATCCCACCGACGGAGAGTTCTTCAAGGAGCAAGCTGAATTCAATGAGTTGTAGGTTTCAGCTTATTTCTCAAGTCACGCCCATGTCTTTGGGCTAGTTTTCGGTTTCACATCTTTTGATATACCATTGCGAATTCAGGGTATGTCCGCAGTTCCAACAAAGATGTAAGACTGTGTCTATTAATAAAGATAGGTTGGCTATGATGTTCCATTATCTTGTTATACTGGCACTATTTCCTAGGACTAGTACAAGTATACAGGTTAATTGTGGCATCTCAGACTTGTCTTTCACAGGAGGGCTAGTTTGGGGCATGACAGAAAACAAATGCATATATTCTCAAGATTATCTTGCTAACAAAGGTCAAGCATATTCAACCATAGACAGAGAAATACAACAACCAATTTGAACTTATTCTTACAAGAATCTAATGAAACATTTTGTATAAACGGTATGGACTAACCACTGGTCTCCACGACATTTGAATTAAAAGAAAAGTGTGAAGTAATATTTACTTTTCCCAGAACAATTCAAGAGGTATCTGAAACGAAGTCCTGGATTATGGTGCGAACTGCAAGCGGAATCCTCACCGAGTGTGTGACACCATCTAGCCATGTCAAGCTCCCGAACGTATAACCACCCTGTACTCTCTGCTTTGCTGTGAATGTCACCTTGAATGTTGCACTTCTATTGCCACCTCTGGTGAATGTGATCATTGAAGGTTCAACGGACATGGTCACACCGGCCGGTGCCTCAATCGCCACCTTGTAAGTTGCTTCAGGCCCTCCGACATTGGTGACGGTGCGCCAAACCGTGACAGAGTCCTTGAGGTCCGGCACAGCGATGGACGGCAAATTAAGTTGATAGAGCTGTCCCATGTAGGATTCGCAGTCATCCTTGGGGCCAAGGGTGCAGTTGAAGAACTTAGTGTACTCTTTTGGGTCAATGTCATAGACTAGGCCAGGATCAACGGACTTGTCCGGGTCAACATGGCCACCACCAAAGTCGAAAGGGTCGGCCACCTTCCTAGGCACTCCCTCAGCTTGGATTGGCATGCCAAAACGATCAGTCACAGATGCTGCAACAATAGAGAGGTGGCACTAGTTAGTTAGTCGTCCTAGGTTGCCCATATTTGGTATACATATTGTGTTTCACATTTTAGAGAAACTTGTAATATGCCATGAGAATACATGCCTGTGGTGACAATGGCGGACTTGATCATGGCAGGTGACCAGTCCGGGTGAACAGACTTGAGAAGCGCCGCCACAGCCGAGACGTGCGGGCATGCCATGGACGTCCCGGACATGAACTGGTACGAGTCGCCAACGGCTGCCAGGATGCTGACTCCGGGTGCAGCTACGTCAGGCTGTTGAGTAGACAAAATCAGGTTTTGACACCATCAGAAGGGCAGTACTGTCACATATAGAAATAGGAATCAAGAGGTATGTATTTATCTCGTTGATGGATTCTTAAGACCACGATGCACCCAGTGGTTGATGTTTAATATGCAGGTTTGGTTCATTACTTCGTTCATGTCAAGACCAGGGTTGTCACCTTGAGTATGGCCGGAAGCTCGGTGCTTGGGCCTCTCGATGAGAACGCGGCAATCCTCGGTGCGAGCACCCCGTTTCCAACCACGGTCACCGCCCGAGATATCTTCACCACCGGTTTCCTGCCAGAAATGATATGTGAAAACATTTGAGTGTTTTTCAGACAACATATATACAGCCAGTTTCTGACTTTGTACCGATAGATGTAGCTCGATCTCACCTTGCTTTGTTCGCGTAGGAGGCAATTCTTGCTGCCATCTCATAGTCGACCAGCACGCAGCTGGCCGGTAGAAGCAGGTTGCAGGATTCCAGGTCGTCCAAGATGTTGGCGCTGTACTGTGCAAAGATGATCCCCTCCGCACGGCCCTTCATGACGCCGATTACCGTGGCGGCGAGCGCTTGCTTCGGCGTGGAGGCGGACGCCTCCAACGGCGCGGAGCACAGGACGATTTTGCCGGTGACGTTGATCGATGCCAGCGACTCCTCGTCACATCTGCATGCATGCATGCGCGTGAATGGTTTTTGGCATTGGTCAGATTTTAACAACTCCATGCAGAGATTTTAACAAGTTCCGGCGATCATTTCGTTCCGTTACCTGAGCCCATCGACAAGCATATGAAAGTTGCTGCTGTTCATTGTTGCGTTGTAGTTAAGAGATTGTCCCTGTATTAAGATCAACATGAAAAAAAATCACTTATATGTTTTAACCGTGCAGGTGCATTTTGAAGCCTTTTGAATGCAAAGGTAACATAATTTAAAAGTTGGACTATAATGTAAAATTACTCATTGGTTATGCGTACCACCAGCTTCTCTTTGTTCCCAAGCGACATCACTGTGGGGAATGAGCGATCGATGGTGCTGGCGGCCACCGTGATGGCCCACGGCACGGCGTTCGCCACCGATTGCGGCACGGGGCCGGAATTCCCACCGGCAAACACCACGGTGATCCCCCTCGCCACGGCGTGCAGCGTTCCGGGGACCTCACCGTACCCTCCCAGCGACAGCGACAGCACGTCGACGCCATCGTTGATGGCGTCGTCGATGGCCGCGAGGAGAGCCGCATCGCCACACGTGGCTTTGGCACCCCAGCAAGCCTTGTAGACCGCCAGCCGCGCACGCGGCGCCCCGCCGCGGCCCACGCCGGCGCCTAGACCGCTCTGGCGGTGGCTCACGTTCCACACCTGCCTGCCGGCGATCGTCGAGGCGCAGTGCGTTCCATGTCCGGCGAGGTCCCTTGGCGACATGTATTCACCCTTGAGCAACTCGTCCGGAATGTCGCCGGAGTACCACCGCGCGCCGATGATCTTCCGGTTGCAACCCGTTGTATTGAACGCCGCGCCGGTCTGGCACTTGCCCTTCCACCGTGCTGGAACAGGGCCATAGCCTTTGTCATCAAAGCTTCGTGATTCAGGCCATATCCCTGTAACACGTTTCATCAAAGATAAATTACGACTCAAATTTTATATGCAGGTGATTTCAGCGAGAGTAGTAGAATCTAGTGCATTTTCAACCTGAATCGATGACGCCAATGATGACATCTTCACCATAATTTGCCTTCTTCAGAAGACTTGATTGTTCATAGTAGCTAAGTCCAAGAAAATCCCAGCTCCGGGTTGTGTGCGCTTTGTGATAAGTGTTAGGCTTCACAATGACAACTCCAGGTAATTCTGCACCAGAAACTCATTAGTTAGTTAATAATGATCATGCCATAAGTGGTAATACAACATGCTGACACTGTACAGAAAACAGTTCTGCAGACGACTGCCCATTTGAGCCGCTTGTGGAAATGAAAGCCTGGTGTCTGAGAAAATCATTTCGTAGTAGTGTGATGGCATTAGAGGAGGGCGATGATTACTTGCAAGTTCGTCAGCCTGAGATTCGGTGAGCATTGCGGCGAATCCAGAGAATCCGTGCTTGTAACTGTAGACTATAGATTTGATGGCTTCATCCTTGCTATTCCAGTGAAAACAAGTGAAAAAATTAACCCGAGTTCCTTTTCATGTAAAGATGCAGAAGTTACAACTTGAACCACTAGTACCTCCCAAAAACAGAAGTAAGAGCATCATGGTGGGACGCAGTGACCACCGATGGATCATCATGCTTCTTCTCCCCCATGTAGACGATGTAGAGCTGAAAATTTGATGGAAAAATGCTTTCAATATTCAATATCAGTAACTTTCCTGAAACAAAAGGCGAAATGACGTCTTCTGGAAGAGGCTTACTCTGCTCGACGCATTGGCGAAAATGGGGAGCATCAGTGCAAGAACCAATAGCAGAGTAAGAGGGCAAGATGATCTCAAGTCCATGTTTGATTTCGAGGAGTAGTATTACAATGTTGTTGTGGTTTGGTGTTCTTATGCTCTGGGATGCAGGTATAAATAGCTGCTGGTGTCCAACATTAAACACGTGGTGTAAGAACAGTATTCAAAAAAGAACATCCGTGTTGATGATATTGTTTTGTCAGGTCAACAGGTACCAAAAGGACTAGTTAATAAACCATGTTCACGTTGTATGGTAAGCATTGTGATTTGATTTGGTCATCATGCTCAAATTAACAACGACGTACGTACAGGAGAGGATATAATAATAATGCAGTTTCACATGTAATGACCAGATCAACTTCGTGTGACGACGAAAGGAGTTAGCGTCATGCATGGCTCCGATGAAGCTTCTGCTGCACCATGGTTGTAAATTAAAAGGCGAGGCTGCTAGCTAAGTATTAGTATGATCTAGCCGCGGAGGTTAAATAAGCACGGGGAATTTATTTATTCTTTGTAAACCTTTCCAATACTGTGAGCCGCCCCTACAAGTACAGGGAACCCCAGGGAAATATACTACTACCGTTCCATAATCGAAGAGTCAAACTTCCTGAACTCACACCCACCAAACCTAGCTTTAGCTCTCGCTTAATTAGCATCGTCACTAACTGCGTTTCCATCTCCTTTCCTAAGTCTGACTACTGGCTTGGATTTGGGTGGATTGAACACTCGCTTTGCTTCCAAGGAGTGAATCAGAACAATATACAAGTAGCTGCCTCTGCCCTAATCGTGAAGGACCTGGACCAAAGAGAGTTTGGCAATGCAGAGCACGGCTAAGAGAGCTAAACTAGTTTTCCTCCTTCCGCTTTTTTCAGTCGTCTAGTTGTTTTGTCAACCTGTAATCGTGTAGTTGTAATCTCCCTGTAGAAACTACCTTTCTTTTTTTTCTTTGAATAGAGAGTGCATTTCGAAAAATGACAACATTTAGTAAAATTTATCATTTGCTATAACTTTATCAGTACGTTTAACAAGTACACCTGTTCTAAATTTCATTCCAATCAAATAATCCATAGCGGCCAATACACCTCGTGGCAACAGCGGTAACAAGAAGGTGCTGTTCTTTTGTAATTCCTCATAAGGATTCTAAAAATGATATTATTATAATTGTCTGTCTATCCTTGCTTGATTATTCAGCTAAGCAACACTGCCTATCCTTGGAAAAGTGTATAGATGTGCAAGTGGGCCGTGCCCTGGTGGGCTGGCTCAGGCATGGTGCTACAGTAACCATGCCCGGGTTGACACGGCATGGGTGGCCGTGGGCCGTGCCGGCACGGCCCGTGTGCCCGTGCCGTGCCAGGGCCAGGGGTGCGGCACGGCGGGTTGGAACAGCATGGCCTGTTAACTGTAGCAGGCCGGCATGGCACGGGCACGGCCAGCCCGCTACAGGCACGGGCGGGGGGAGGGGTAGGGGGCAACGGTTTGATCAGGGGAGGGGGTGGAGTCGAACGGTCCGATCCAAGGGGGATGGTCCGATCTAGGGGGGCAACGGTCGAATGGGGTGAGGTGGCCCAATCAGAGCCTGCCACGTGTCCCAACAGCAATAATAACGGCTAGATTTTGAATTTAGCCGTTGGAGGGCTAAAAAATCTGAAAAAATACCAAAAAATCCGAAAAATATGAAATTTTTTTTCTATAAATAGGGCAGCTAGCAGCAACATCCTGGCTCATCCAAACCTCACAACCTCTCATCTTATGCTCTCTTTTGCTCTCTTGTGATCTAAATTTTTTATTTAGACAAATTTTTGTCTAAAAATCAAAAATTTTCCACATCCCCATAGCTAATAGCCCCAACTTTTAGTGCTGCTGCAAGGTAAAAAAAATTCTGAATTTTGTTCTTTGTTCGTACTATTTTTTTGGTACTAATTTTATCTATTTATATTTCAGGATGGATCTGAACTACCCCACGTTCCAACTGAGAGACTTCGACCCGAGCTATGTGACAATGTCGCAGGGAGACGACTCCGAGTCGGCTCCTACACTGCAAGGATAGTCGGAGGAAGTACATGCGGCTTCAGAAGGATCCGGAATTGCGAGCGGGAGCGTATCGACGGCAACCGGCTCGAAGAAATAAAGAACTTCCTCCGCCTAGCAACATTTTGATGAGATCAAGGAGACCGGCGTGCATGAAAGGGAGGTAACTTACATGAAATGTAGAATTTGTAAGACTAAACTCTCTGAAAAATCTTCTGGTGGAACAGGGCATTTGAGGCGGCATGCTGAGACATGTGCAAAGAAACAAGGTTACCATCTACGACAACAACAACTGGTACTAAATCCTGACAGTACGGTACACTAACTAATATTCTGATGTTAAGACTAAATTGTATGAAGTGTTTCGAAAGTATGAAACTAAGTTTTAGGGAGTTCGTCCTGTACCAGGTAAGAAGAAATTGCAGTGGGGCCAAATTTGGGGTGGTTCCTCTTCTTCTTCGAGCACCGGTGGTGAAAGTTCAATTGCCACAAGTTCTGCACACGCTTCGCATGAAGCCCTTGCGCTGTCCTCCTACTTGGACAACGACTCCATCAACCAGAAAGATTTCAACGTTCTAGGGTGGTGGAACGATCACAAGACCCAATATCATGTGCTCTCAAAGCTAGCATGGGATGTGTTCACGGTGCCTGTGTCTATGGTATCCTCCAAATCAGCCTTCAGTCTTTGCACAAGAATTATTGAGGAGAGGAGAAGAAATCTTTGCAGCGAGGTGGTAGAAATGCTACTTGTGGTCAAAGACTAGGAGCTAGCTAAGGAATGTGCCCAACACACCGCGGAGATACAAGATTTGGCTGCTCAGTTCGAAAATTTTTATCTAAAATGAGGAACTAGAGTAGTATTTTTTATTTTTGAGTATTGACCTTTAGCTGTACTCTTTTTTCTTTGTCATGGTTTTCTTAAAATTGAGTTTTTACATGACAAAGTTTTTAATGAGACAGTTGTGTAATAACAAATTTAATAAATGTCATTGCTCATTTTTCCCTATATCTATACAGAAATTAAATTACATAATTATATATGTGTTGCTATTTTGGTTATTTAAAAATATGAAAATTTCCTCTTCCAATATCATCAAAAAATACCCTCATATTTTTTAACTTATCTCAAATAATTTTGTGCCTTTTTTCCATATTTTTACCAGTCCTCTAATTTTTACAAAATTTTTAAGTCGTTTTTTTCAATTTTTCTTCTTTTTATGTAACTTTAACTTACTTTTTTCTTTTTTTTTTCAATTTTTCTTTTTTTTGCATCGGGCCCCGTCCGCCGGCAGGGCCCATTGCCCACCGCCCACCGCTCTGCGCCACGTGCCCACCCGTTCAAATTTGAACGGCGGTGGACGGGAGCCAGGAGGGCGAGAGGGGAGCGGACCGTGCTGGCCGTGCCGTGGGCTGCCTTTGGCCCACGTGCCACTGATGGGCCCGTGCCGGCATGGCACGGCCCATGGCCTTGGCGTGTCATGCCTGGGCAGGGGGCAGCACGCAGGCTAGCACGGCACGGCCCGCTATAGCACCCGTGCTTAAACGGGCCATGCCATAGCGGGCCGTGCCAGACCAGGCCTCGGGCCTTGCCGGCCCGGCCGGCACGTTTAGACATATATAGAAAAGTGTTTGATGAGGTCCATAATGCAGCCACCGGAAGTTCCATCGACAGCGGCTACCTGCAATTACCCATCTTAAAAGACAAAACTATGATCAGTCACTCCGCTATCACGACAAGCTTTGTCGGAAAGGAGTACAACTACAACCACACAATCACGCTGCAACCGCTGAAACACGGCAGATGTTTCATTGGAGCAGCTGGAATATTATCCTCTCTCATGTAACACCTCATTTTCTGGGCCGTTAAAAACTATTTTTAATAAAAACCTTAGTTTCAAAAATTTTGGCTCTTTATGTGTGATTAAGGACTAAGTGCCTAGATATTAATTAAACCCTTCTTGAGAGCCTAAAAATCTCGAATCAAAATTTTCTCCAAAACCCTGCATAATATCTCCCCTTACCTCTAGGATCAACCCATCACAATATTCCTTTCTTTTCAAAAATTCAGACTAATTTGAAAATATCAAAATTTAAGCCAAGGGACTCTTGTCTCAAACTCCTTCAAATTCAAATCCCTTCCAAGTCCTATCAAATAACTTCTCAAGTATAGAATACCAAAAATTTTTCCAAGAATATCAAAATTTCCATTTTTGTCCCTTCCCTTGGATCCCCCTTTTTTTATAAGTTCAATTTAAAATCCGAAACCTCCTTTGAATCCCTCTCTCTTTTCCTTCTTAAACCTTCTCTTTTGAATCCCTTACCAAGTTCCAAAAATGTGAATTACAAAATCTCCTTGAATATACCCAAAATTCAAAATCCCCTTTCAACAAATTCCAGATCAAGACCCTTTGAAAGAATCATTCCTTTAATTCCTAGTTCAAAATTCAAATTTTGAATTCAAGCTCCCTTTGGAAACCCTCCCTTTCTTTCCTCAAATTCCTACACAATTCAAACCTCTTTCCAAAATATTCAAAAATCCTTTTGTTCGAGATACTCAAAGTTTATTTAGCCCAAATATCAAATTTTAAATAAAATCCCTATTAGAAATCATCAAAAACCCTCCAAAACAAATCCCTGGAAAATATAAAAGTTTTCTATGCTATTTGGGCCACCATCCATCCTTGCCGGCCCAATCGGCCTTTCCCTCTCTCTTTTCTCCTTCCCCGCTCGGCCTCTCCCTATCGCGTAGCCCAGCACCGGCCCAAGGCCCACGCTCGCCACCCCACACATGCACCTCGGCCTCTGACGGCTGGGACCTTCCTGTCAGCCTCTGGCCGAGAGCTCACGCGAACGCCGTCTCTTACACCGCGGGCCCCGCTTGTCAGTCATCGTCGTCCTTCTTGTCTTCTTCCTCCCTCTCACTGCTTTCTCTCTCTGTTATCTCTCTCTTCTCTCAAACTCTCTTGCCCATCCCCGAGCCAACCGCGTCGTGCCCATACCTCCCGCATGAGCTCGCGCGCCCCTTTGTCAACCTCGTGGGACCCACTTCCTCGGCAGCCTGGTGCAAATTGCGCTTTCCCTGCCGCTCGTTCTCCTAGGTCAAAAAGCCGGCGAGCTCGAGATGTCTCCCTCACCATCAAGCTTCGAGGTCAAAGACGCACACGCCCATTTCTCGTCCGGTCGCATCGTCGTTCCCTCTGTCTCCTCTTTTCTCTGGCGACCGCGCGGCCCACCGATGATGCCGGCCAAAGTGTGCGCCATGGCCCCGAGCTCCCATTGCGTTGTGTCGTATCTACCATGACCACGCCCTATTACTGCACCGTCTTCCTCTCTCGTCGGCTAGCGCCGCCCTCGCCTATAAAACCGCAGCTTCCCTCCTCCACGGCTGTGCCATTTTGCTGAAAACCTGTAACATCCCCGCTCTGGCATCACCTACAATGATACCAGAGAAGAAGTGCCACAGGAGATCGGCATGAATCGACTCCCCCGGAACCACGATGCCGGTACCACTCTCAGGAAATCTTGCTGGTACCCGCGATTCACAAAGATGTATCATAGCAGCTAATAATAATAAGATATATTTATATATTATACCTTTATAAGTTAAGACTTCGGGCAAGCCCTGTGGAGGCCATGGGCCCCGGGTACCTCAGGGAAGGCAATTACGGCCATTCGGACAGAGGGTGGGCCGGTCCCTACAATTGGAGATAGAGTAGGACTCGGCTTCATATTACCTTGCATGACAAGGAAAGGGATATCAATTACGGCCATTCGGACAGAGGGTGGGCTGGTCCCTACAATTGGAGATAGAGTAGGACTCGGCTTCATATTACCTTGCATGACAAGGAAAGGGATATAGTCCTAGCCGGATACTCTATGTACTGATAAGGAAAGCCCTTGGTCGTATCCGACCGGGTTTCCGCAATACACCACAACTGGAAGTAGGTGTCACACCCTGCCCTCCAGAACCGCACAGCCCAGCCCAACCGACGGGCGGGCCCACTTACACATAGCACCCCACTTACACTTTCGTCCTCGCTTCGTGTAAAAGGGTTAACCCGGAAGTACTATGGTTGGAGGGACAAGGCCTTATAAGTTGGTTCAACCCTTGCTCAACTAGCAAGGTGGTACTAATCATGTGCACACCGCACTCATGGGCCACATAGGCCCAAATCCTAATTGGGCCAGGATGTCACACACCCCCCCCCCTCAAAGGACCTGGCGTCCCCGCCAGTCCAACTCACCCGCATAGCCACACAGGCATATAGGCAAATGTCCAAGAACGCACCCCCTCTTAGCGCACGTCCGTACGTCCAGTGCCGGCGCCATATGCCATGCCATGTGCCTCACACTGAGCCCACATGCGCCATGCGCCATATGCCCGCACACTGACCCGTACGCGCAACCGCGAGGGTCGGCTCTGATACCATTTGTAACACCCTGCCCTCCAGAACCGCACAGCCCAGCCCAACCGACGGGCGGGCCCACTTACACATAGCACCCCACTTACACTTTCGTCCTCGCTTCGTGTAAAAGGGTTAACCCGGAAGTACTATGGTTGGAGGGACAAGGCCTTATAAGTTGGTTCAACCCTTGCTCAACTAGCAAGGTGGTACTAATCATGTGCACACCGCACTCATGGGCCACATAGGCCCAAATCCTAATTGGGCCAGGATGTCACAGTAGGGTATTACCTCACCCCGAGGGCCTGAACCAGTATAAATCCATGTGTCCTTTCGAATCTATCGAGTTTAGGTCCGACGAATAGCCCCATATAATTATTGCCGATATAAAACATCGACAGTTGGCGCGCTAGGTAGGGGCTTTGTCAAGATCATCTTCATCAAGCCTGATGGATCCAATTACTGGAGTCGACGGCGTCAAGTTCTTCCCCGGGCAAACAATCAGCTTCGGAAGCCTCGACTTCATTGCCGACAAACTCGGCGACCTCACCCTATCCGACTCAGACTTGATCCAGTCGGCCAGAAATCAAGCCGACTCCATGCTGGTCGGCCTACTCAACGCTACAGTAATCTTCGACGATATGCTGTAGCAATCCCCAAGACGCTCAGGTCCAGGGACAACTCTTTCTTTCGATGTTCGACTTGGACTTGGCCTTGAGCTAGCCGAGATCGGGCTAAGAGAGGAGGAGGTCGTCAATCTCCCGTTCGGACTCGGCAACATTGCGGATTATTTTAATTAGCATTTGATGCGGTGGATCCGATCTCCTGGAGTTCAACTCGGATATGGCCTAGAGCTGCTCGAGATTGGATCTAGGAAGGTTGGAGTCGTCATTACCCCCTCAACTATTCTAATTCCGACTCCCGGTTGGATAGCAGTTCGGCAAGTTTCTCTCCGCCGCGTGAAGTCTTCATGGTGTCAAAGGGATCAACCCCAACACAAGATGCACACCGACAATGCAATCAGCAGGAGGAGGAGGCTTGCCGACTGCGTAAGCAACAGGAGGAAGATGCAAGACGTTTGTAGGCTGAGCGCAATACCCACAACGACAATCTGCGCAAGGCTGGGTGGACTGCTTAACAAGAAATCCTCCAAACCTGAATCGGCGACCATGACATCTTTGTAACTCCTCAACAGAATGTTGTGGCCACTGCCACCTTACTGGATACACTACAGTTTGGCCCCGATTACCAGGCTACCCCGACGATTGCAAGGATTAAAGCCATGATCACTGCTGCAGCATGCCAACAGCGACAACAGTAGGGAGATACACTTATACCGTCCCACAGGACGGTTTCTACTATGGCAGTCTCATCTGCCTCAGCATGACGCGGGGCCACTGGCTCCAGTCAGCAACATGCGGAGTCGCGCCATACGTCACTCGGCGACACCAAGATGATCGCCATGACAACCGTGATGTCCAAGGCTGACAACGGCGCGATCTCAGGCAGGATATCAATGCCCGACGCCGTGAATGCGAGGAGGATGAGCGCCGCCGACTAGAAGATGAGCATGAGCGCTTCGGCCTCCACCACGAGCGATTTCATCGCCGTAGTCAGAGTCAGAGCCCTTACCCAGATGAAGGAGTACTGGCATTCACCCACGAACTATAACAAGTCGACTGGCCATCTGGCTTCAAGCCGACTGCGATAGAAAAGTACGATGGGAAGACCAACCCGGAGTCCTGGCTCACAGTTTACACCTTGGCAATCCATGCGGCCAGAGGCGATCACAAAGCTATGGCTAACTACCTCCCAGTCGTTTTGGCTCACTCGGCGAGGACATGGCTGACAGGGCTTCCCAGGTGGTCAATAGGCTCCTGGAGAGAACTTCATGAGCGTTTCGTCGCAAACTTCCAAGGAACCTACGAGGGGCCGTCTTTCGAGTACGATTTATATCAATGCCACCAGAGGAAGAATGAGTCCCTCCGCGACTTCATCGAGAGGTTCTCTAAGAAGAAGAACTCAATTCCTAAGATCAAGGACGAGGCCGTCATCGCCGCTTTCCACAAGGGAGTTAAGGACACCCCGTTCATCGCTAAGTTCACTCGGAAGCCTCCAAGGTCTGTCAATGCTTTATTCGATATGGCAAACAAATACGCCAACTCGGCTGACGCTGTTGCCGAGGCGCTCAATGACAAAAGGCACCCTGACAGAAGGAGCGGAAGGACACCGATGACGTGGCCCTGACTAAGGTTGGGAACCGCAAACACAAGTCGGACAACCTCATTGCGGCAGTTGATCGCAACCATCCTCTACCTCCTAGAACATAAGATTGTCAGAATGACAAGTGACATGCTCGGGGCTCAAAAGCTCAACTGCAAGGATGGCATCCCCACTCCCAACTCGTGCAATACCAAACAGCAGTCGCTTTCTGATAAATATTTTCTCCTTTATATGATATTCTTATCTAAATGGGCCAGGAGGCAACTCACTTCCCTATGGTTTGACTCGGATATGGCTTAGCGCCAGTCGGGATTGGATCTTGGTGGATGAGATCGTCAATTCCTCAATCGGCCTCACTAATGCCACAATCGCTTACACCTAATAGGTGTACATACTGTGCATTTTCTGTTTTTACTCTTAATGATTACAAAAGTACTCGAGTAGCATAAATTCCGATCCGTGAAGCTTTGCTCCATGAAAGGCGAACTCAAGTCACCCAAAATGCGTGTCTGGGAAAGAGCCATGAGCCGACTCCCGACGCTCAGGGGCTATGACTAGTCGGGCAGAGTGTTTAAATGTAAGGTGTCAACTACTTGGGGAAGTTAATATCAGTAAGAGGAGGAACACATATTTACGTCTATTGTAAAATACATAAATGTTCTTCGGGTGATTATTTTATTCATTAGATGCTACTCATCCGATATGTTTATAATGTAGGGCCCAGTTCCGGATATGTGTAACAGGAGCTCATGGCTACGAGCCTATCGCTCGGGGGCTAGACTAGTCTGCCATGATACACTTGGAGTGCGACGCTTCAAGAATCACTCAAAATGCCCCATGAGGGCTACTGACCGAGTACTTGCGCCAGTCGGGACACGGATGTCACCTTTCCTTGGTACGCCCCATGGGGGCTAATAACCGACCTCCGGCACCAGTCGGGGCTCGGGTATCACTTTGCTGGGTAGGGTATACCCCGTGAGGGTCGCCAGCCGAATCCTATGCTAATACGAGGTTTGGGTACCTTATTTGGCCATAGCTCTATTGGATAGGGTACGTCTCATGAGGGCCACTAGCCGAATCCTATGCTAATACGAGGTTTGGGTACCTTATTCGGCTATAATTTTGCCAGGTTGGGTATGCCCCAAGAGGGTCACCAGCCGAATCCTGCGCTAGCACAGTGTTCGGGTACCTATTTGGCCAAAACAGGAAAACAAGACACTGCTGGAGCTTTCAGTCGAGGGTAGCACCAAACCTGGAACCTACGGAGGTGCTCATTATTTTTCAAGACTGGAAGACCCCAATCATTCGATTCCTACTGAAAGACAAACTTCCTAAAGATTACAACGAAGCCAAGTAAATCAAGTGACAGAGCAAAACATTTATCGTAGTCAGAGAAGACCTATATCATCAAAGCGCATCCGGAGTTCTCATGCACTGGGTCACACCTCAGGAGGGCAAGCAGATCCTGTAATCTATCCACTCAGGCATCTGTGGCAACCATGCTGCATTCAGAACATAAGTCGGAAGGCTTGCAGACAAGGATTCCTCTGGCCAATTGCGATTACCGACGCTGAAGCACTCATCCTGCCATACAAGAGATGTCGATTTTTTGTTCGGCAAATTCACCTACCGGCACAGGAGTTGTAGGCTATCCCAATTTCGTGGCCCTATCTAGGGGCTTGACATGGTCAGGCCGTTCATGAAGGCACCAGGAGGGTTTACACATCTGTTCGTCACGGTGGACATCTTCACAAAGAGCATTGATTCCAGACCTGTTGCTACCATAACTGCGGCCTGGACGAAAGACTTCATACTGAGTATAATCTACAGATCTGGAGTCCCCAATCGCATCATTATGGGCAACACGCTCAATTCATGGGCGGCATATTTAAAGATTTCTGTGACGATTTTGGCATCAAAATTTGCTACGCTTCAGTGGCACACCTCCAGAGCAATGGGCAAGTTGAGCAATGACCAAAATCTTCGGATTTTATACGGCTGCGCTGGGTAGGTCAGTTTGGGCCAAATTATTCGGTAGTAGGTCGAAGATATGAGTTCTTAAATAGCATGCCCTATTGGGTCGCCTGCTGGTCGTGTTGAAATCACGATGCAGGTGATATTTTACAAGAACTGATTAAATAATCAGATACGCTTCATGCTAAGCCTACAGCCGGATGTATGCATTCGGATATCTTGATTTTTTTAAGGTATTGAGGATATATCCTTATAAGGATCAATAGCTGGTTTCCATTAAAATTGGAGATGTAGGTATCTCTCAAGTACACCTCATCACACACTGGATTTACTCCATAGTGATATTTGGCTTACATGCTTAGCCAAATTGCCTTGAGCAAAATTTCTAACTAATATATAGCTGAAGAGTCCAATTTCTGAGAAACATATCACTCGAGAAAGACTTAAAGGTTAAAGATCTTTGACTTTATGTTTAATTGTTTTCCAATTAAGCACAAAATTGGGGGCTACACCTAATAGGTGCACCTATTCGGCGCACACTATTCATCCATTTCCATGAAGCCCTTCATAGCCTCGTTGCGAGTTGACATGAAGCAGGACTCAGGAGAAGAAGCACTTGGACAATGAGTACTCGGGAGCAAAGCACTCGGGAATCTCTTCATCGTGGAGGATGAGCACTCGGCATTAGCTGTGACTCAACTATGAAGGTCTCAGAGGCTACTGTGGAGGCCATGGGCCCCGGGTACCTCAAGGAAGGCAATTACAGCCATTCGGACAGAGGGTGGGATGGTCCCTACAATTGGAGGTAGAGTAGGACTCGGCTTCATATTACCTTGCATGACAAGGAAACAGATATAGTCCTAACCGGATACTCTATGTACTGATAAGAAAAGCCCTTGGTCACAGCCGACTAGGTTTCCTACCCTGTAACCCTTATCCCTCTAGTATATACGGAGGGAAAGGGAACCCCCTGGGGCATAGGACAATCTCATCAGAGATGATTCCACATACCGCGAAAGCAATACACCACAACTGAAAGTAGGGTATTACCTCACTCCAAGGGCCTAAACCAGTATAAATCTTGTGTGTCCTTTCGAATCCATTGAGTTTAGGTCCGACGAATAGCCCCATATAATTATTGCCGATATAAAACATCGACAAGCCCTCAGCAGCAACCTTCAAACAGAGCAGCAGCAGTGGAACAACAGCAACAAGAACCCAATCCACAAGCAACGGCTTGGGATTAGGAAAGAAACCCTAATCTTCACTTCAACTTCAGTTTTTCTGAAGGAGGGGAAAGATAATGGATTGAGTACATACGTACTCAGCAAGTCATAGGAAAAGGGAGTTATGCGGGCCATCGAGGAGAGGCTGGGGTTTATTTCGTAAATATTTTATTTTGAAATATTTTCCAAAACCCTAAGTGTGGGTTGATCCGAGTGTAGTTAGAAAGAGGCTCTCGCCTCGATCCTGTCCGTGAATTGCTTTGTAACAACTAAAGCGGACGAATCAAATTTTAATTGTTTAGAGTTTTTAGTCAAGTTTATTCCTATATCGCCTGTCGGATCACGATAGCGGTTCAGTGGGTCTGCCCTCAGGCAGCTTTCCACACCGTCCTCATCTATTAGTTTATTTTCACTTTAATCCTCTTTAGGACAAAATCTTATCTCATTTTTTTCTCTATTATTTTCCTTTCACTTTCGTTCTTTCCAGGACATCAACTCATCTCATATCTCCATCTCTTTGGCTCCTCGAGCCATCCATGATCTCAATCCTCAAGGACACACTGCTTCCACCCGGGAAGCCTAATCTATGATGCCATTCGACATTCTGGTCCACACAGGTCTGTTTTAGACCACGTAATGGTCATCCATCAGCCATCCTAGTCGATTCTGGTAATGGTTCCCAATTTCCACAAACCACTTTTTGCAAACATTTGCAAACAAATCTACGCTAGAGGAATCACTCCACATCGCCCACGACTGTGGGCACGGCTGTTTGAACAATTCAAGACTCTATAGAGGTGTATGTTTTACCCACATGGCGCGAGCTTACTCCCTCACTGGCCAAGTGAGGGAGGTTTGCAACAAGGCTTTTCAGGAGCCATCCCAGGGTACCTCATGCTCGATAGACGGGTTAAACCAAATCTCAATTAAGCATCATGCTTTAATCAAATACCCCAAACGCCTTGACCGAGTACTTGACAAGCTTCTCTTCCTTGCTCTACTCAGGAACCCGAGATATCCCCAAACACCTTATCTCAATGTTCCACATCTACTGGAATGCGAGATAACCCTGTTCCGGCTAAATACTGAGCCAGGGGCATCCCATACCACCTGTGTGGTTGCACTGTGCTATGATCAGTGTAATTTCCCAAGGAATCGATCCTTATATGCGAATACAAAGCATCCTCACTGAGGCAATCGCTTTGCATCTCGAGTTTTCACAAACCATTTTTGTTTCACAAAATACGCAGACACCGAGTATCAGGTTTTCCAAAGATTTATAAACCCAATTTTCCCATGTCGACCATCAATTATGATTGAAGCAGTATCATCGATACCCATGCTCAAAGAGCACGAATACTGAGGTACCGAGGTGTGGAGCTACCAACGATAGGGTTATCAAGGCCTACAGGTCTTATGCAACTACTGGGTAGGTTCGTTAATTCGTCACGCAAACAAAGGCTAGTCAAATTAACGTGCTCACACTAAGATGCAATTTCACAAACAAAATATTTTTCAATTTAGGGGCAATATGGTCAAGGAGTGACTTGCCTTTGACTTCGTCTTCAAATCTTCACGAAAATCCGACGTCCGACGATATCTGAAACATCGACTACATGCAAACGAGAGAAAAACACATAAAAACCCTAGAAATAAAATACTATTATTTATAACTAATAGTGCCATTAGGTAGATCTCAATTTTAGAAAAAATTAGAGACTTGAATAGAGTTGATCGGAGTTACGAATAAAAAGTTATGAATTTTTGAAGTTTAATTGATTTTCTGGAATAGGTAAAGATTTATTTAAATAGGAAAATAAATATTCTAGAGAATATTCTGTGGGCTGACAGTTGGGACCCCATGTCAGTGGGAAAGAGAGAGAAACTGAGGGGGCTCGTCCACTTGTAAGTGACAGAGAATATTGGGGCCTCAAGTGAGTGAGTCGAGAGGGATTAGTAAAAGGGGGTCCACATGTTAGTGGGGCATGGTGGATGACAAGTTGGGCCGACATGTCAGTGGAAGTGAGAGAATAGGAGGCTGGGTCCATCTGTCATCCATGCAGGGGAAAGAGGAGGATGGGTCCCATATGTAAGTGAGACAAAATATTAAAATGGACGTGTATTAAATAATTAGGTCGGGCCCACATGTCAATGTGTGTGAGAGAGAAAGGACACTAGGGCCCCATGTCAGTAGGGATGGGTGAGAGAGATTAAAAATAGGGGCCCACATGACAGTGGGAGAGCGGGATTGATTAGGGGAAATTAATCAGTGCGAGCCCAATGTCAGTGATGCGTTGGGGTGAAGGGAGATGGCCAGATGAGCTCGGTTGGGGGCTCGGGACATCGACGGCTGATGGTGTCCCAGCAGCTTCGGCAGATGGTGGCGAGCCGGCGGTGGCGGAGTGCATTGGCGGAGAGCGGAGGGGACGGGGAAGGTGATGGACGACTTGGATGGGAGAAGGAGGCCATGACGGCAACTGGCGATGAGGTTCAGGGGTGGCGGTGAGAGAAATTGACGCACGGCGGTGACTGGACGGCGTCACCGGCGGTGAGGGATGGTGGTGCATTGAAGATTGAGGGCTAGGGAAAATCAGTTAGGGGAAAAGGAGGAGGGGAGGGAAGCTCACCCGAGGGGAAACACAAATGGCGGCAATGGCTAGCGAGCTTGAGACAGAGAGAGCTCGGTCCTAGCGAGGCGGCGCAGCGCGGTGAAGCCATGGTGGGGTAGATGGCGGAGGGGCCGTGGATTCATGGGGCACGGCGGCGGTAGAGGACAAAGTAGAGAGTCAGTGGCACGGCCGGATTTTTTTTGGGTGAGATTTTTCTCGGTGACGCGGAGACGACGCGGCGCATGGGCAGGGATGCGGGAAACACGATGGCGAGGCCTGCCGCAGAGGGGGCAAGATGCGACGGGACGGCGGGGAAGATAGGATGGGGGCGGTTGACTTCGTGGCCCGGCCGCACGTGGGAAGAACGCCGGGAAGATATTATTCGCGGGTAGGGATTTTTCTCGAACATGTGGGGCGCGTGTGGCCAGAGCGAGGGGAGGAAGATGACTGTGCCGGTGCGGGCACACGGACGCGTGCCACGTGGCAGCCAGGTGGGCGCGTGCTATCAGCGAGGTGGGCTAAGTGGTGGCCGAGCGCTCAGGGGTGGTCGCGGCGCGGGGAGGGAGGCCGAGCAGCATCTAGGCCGTGGGCCGACTGGCTCCTGGGCCGAGCGAAGGGGAAAGGGGAGGGAAGGCCGAGGCCGGGTGAGAAGGGGAGGCCCATAGGCATAGTAGCCCTTGGGATTTTCTTCAGGGAATTCAGAGATGGCTTCGAAAGGAAATTATATGATTTTAAATTTAAACTTTGATATTTGGGTTTAGGGGACTTCAGAGAGGGGTCTCCAAGACTAGGACTTGACTTGGATATATATATATATATTGGAATAAGTTTGGATGTGAATTTTGGAGGAATTTTAGGTGAGTGATAGAAGGAAGGATAGGGAGGGATTCTAAAGAGACTTCGAACTTGATTTTGATTTTATATTTGGGACCTAGGGAATTTTTGGAAATCTTTAGGGGAAAGCTTTTGATGTAAGTTTGAATTTTGGGGAATTGAAATATAGATGATTTTTAATGGAGAGCTGTAGAAGGAGATTTCAATATTTGAACTCGGTATCTGATTTTTGGAGAGATTTTAAAATGGAACTACTTGAGGTATTTTGGTTTTAAATTATTCGAGGAATTTTGAGGGAGACAGTCGAATTACAAAATTCGAGTCTTCGGATTTTCGGAGGGGATTTTGAATCGGATTTTTGAGGTTTCAAGGGAAGGGTTTATTTGAGATCCGGCACTTAGTCCTCTCTAAGATCCAAAATTTTTGAAAATAGGGTTTTCATTAAAATACTTTTAACGGCCTGGAAACTAGGGCGTTACAAACCGAGCTCAAGCTCCGCCATTGCCGCTGCTGGGACTCGCCCAATTCCACCGATCCAGACCTCCAATCCGCCAAGCCACCGGCACCACCGAACTCGCCACTCCCTTGCGACCTCCTTCTGCCTCTCACCTACACCCAATTGACCCCGAGGCAAAAACCCCCAAACTGGCCTCCACCACTCGCCATTGTCACCACTATCTAGCTTGCCGCCGTCGAAGGTAGGAGCCAATCCCCTTCCCCTTTTCTCTTCCTCTCGTTCCGCTGCACCAAACCACGTCTATTCCCGAGACCCATCACCGGTGCCGAAGCTTCTCCGCCGCCGCACGGCGACATCCTCTCGTCATCGCCCTCTATCCCTCGTTGCTAGCCACCGTCGTGCCTCAATGCATCAATCCGAGCCGCTCACTCCATTCCCCGTCTCCTCCACTCCTCGCTGCCCTATTCCCCTTCCTTCGGCGAGCCACCATCCGCCATATCCTCTTCGGCCACCATGCGCCATCAATCTCCCTATCTGAGTTCTCCCTAGCCGCCACTCTAATCCATCCCTCTCTCTCTGTCTTGTGGGCCCGTCACTCCTAATCATCTTGGGCCACTGACATGTGGGCCCAACAGTTAAGACCCCCTTGCCCTCTCACTTACACATGGGCTCGACATGGTTTAAAACCTTAATTAATCTTCATTTCAAAATGTCCCTATGACATGTGGGCCTACTTCAACATCCATCCATCCTCACTGACATGGGGGCCCCAGTCTCCAATCCTCTCTCACTTCCACTGACATATGGGCCCTACACAGTTTAAAAACTATATTTAATCTTTAATTCAACTTGTGTCTCACTTACATGTGGGTCCTCCTTGTCATTCAACCCTTTCTCTCTCCTTCCCACTAATATATGGTCCCCACACCCCCCCTCTCGTTGACAAGTGGACCAGCCCCTCAGTCTCTCTCCCCAACCTACCTAACATAAAGGGCACCCGCCACCTGTTAGTAGGGGAATATCGTTCAAGTTTTTTAGCATATTCCTTTTCCAAAATTCAATTAAATCCTTTTCTATATTCTAGAAAAAACATTTAAACTTTAAAAATCCATATCTTTTCAACCGTAACTCTGATCGACCCCATTCAAGTCTCCAAATTTTTCTAAAATCAAGATCTACCTTATGGCACTATTAGTTATTAATAGTACTTTATTTTTAGGGTTTTTTGTTTTTTCTCTCATCTCGCGTGTACTCAACTTTTCAGAAGTCATCGAACGTCGGATTTTCACGAAATTTTGAAGGTGCCCACAAGACTGAGGCCAACGTCACCTTTGATCATATTGCTCCCAATTTATAAAATAAGATTTGTTTGCCCAAAAAGCATTTTAGTGTGCCACGTTAATTGGATTGCCTCGTTCATGCAATGAACCACGGAACCTACCTAGTAGTTGCATTGTTGCCTATAGGATGTTGACACCCTATCCCTTGTCACTCCACCCAGTGGTCCCCTTGGTAACATGTGCTCTCTGAGCATGGATTCTGATGTCCCACCTCCAACACACACCATTGTTTGTTCGATATGAAAAAAAATAGGGTTTTGAAATCTTTGAAAACCCGACACGTGGTGTCGGCATGTTTGCCGAAATAAAAAGTAGTTTACGAAAACTCGCGATGCAAATGATTGCCCTAATGGGATGCCTGTATTCGCATATAAGGCCCATTCCTTGAGGAATTGCATTGATCACAAACAATACAGTAACAACCCACACGGGTAGTATGGGATGCCCCCTAGCTGAGTAATTAGTCTGACAGGCGGTTACCTTTTGCATGCCAGTAAGGACCAGACATAAGGTGTTTGGATATCTTGGGTTCCTGAGTAGCGCAAGGATAAGAAGCTTTGCCAAGTACTCGGTCAAAGTTGTTTGGGGAATATTTGATAATCAAAGTGAGATGCTTGATTGAGTTTGGTACAATTTGACCCGTCTATCAGGCCCATGAAGGTACCCCTGGAATGGCTCCTGAAAGACCTTGTCGCGAACCTTCCCCACTGACGAATGTGGAAAGTAAGCTTGCGTCGTGAGGTAAAGCATACACCTCTATAGAAATTAAACTAAGTTCGAATAGCCGTGCTCATAGTCACATGGGTGATTGAAGTGAGTTGATTACTCTAGCGTAGATTGTTTGCAGTGTCGATGCTTTTGTATGGCAATGATAATAATGGAGGCTACTCCAGTGAGTAATACTCTATTTCAGCTTGTGTATTGCTTTGAGTTCTCTGTGGGAGATTTTCTTTCTCCCCGATCTTGCACACCAAGGGGCTCCTCACCTCCCCTTATAATACCTGAGGAGGCAAAAGGTTACAAAATAGAAATTCTAGTCGACTTGACCAAGAGATTCCCCTCCTAGGAATACAACGTACCAAAAAAAACCCGAGGACTAGGACTATATCCATTTCCTTATATACAGGTAATATGCACCGAGTCCTATCATATCTCTAATTACAGGATAGGCCCATCCCTATCCGAGTGACCATAAAGCCTCCCCATGAGTACCCCCCGGGGCCTATGGCCTCCACAGTAAGCAACCCCTGGAACCATCATAGTTAGAGTCACAGCTATGCCGAGTGCTCATTTTCTCATGCCCCCTGGTGAAGATTTCTCCGAGTGCCCTGCTCTGAGTACTCATTGTCGACGAGTACCTCTTCTTTTTCAATCCCTGCTTCATATCAGCCGACAATGAGGCTACAAAGGACTTCATAGAAAAATATGAAATAAGTGCCACCAAATAAGGTTGCAAACCTATTAGGTGTAGCCTACGAACTTTAATGTTAATTGTGAAACAATTCAAAAACAAAAACATCAAAGTCAAAGATCTTTAACCTTTAAGTCTTCCCGAGTTATATTTTCTCAAGAAATTTGACCTCCTTCAGCATCAATCAGCTGAAAATATTGTTTGCTATATAAGATCAATGGCATTTTGGCTAAGTATGTAAGCCGAGTACCACTTCATGAATTTTTTAACCCAATATGTGGTGAGGTGTACTTGAGAGATCCTGCATCATCCCCAATTTTAATGGAAATCAAACTATTGATCCTTATAAGGATATATCCTCAATAAAATACCTATTAAAATAGTTTAGATATCTGAACATATTGTGTACAGCAATTAGGCCTAACAGAAGCATATCTAATTATTTTAATCGGCTCCTGCAAAATAGCATCTGCACTGTGATTTTAACACAGCCAGCTGTCGGCCCAATAGAGACCATTCTACCACCTTTAGGAACTCATATCTTATGGCCCATTACTGAGCAAGCCAGCCAAGCCTGAATCCAGCAAATAGCCTATAAGGCATCAGGTGTCCGATGATCAGGTACGCCACCAGCACAGCCCCTGGACCAACCAGCCCTAGAATTGCGCCACTGACTACTGCCATGCCCCAGTCGCCGCACCGAGTACAGGTGCCAAACTAGGGCCAAGATCTCCACCGTCGACTGCCAACACCACAACGACCGAACAGCAACGGCAGCACTCCGTTGCCAAACAGGGCCTTCGGGCCCATCGCCGACTACCTCCACTCCTAGCACACTGGGGTGGAGGCTTAAGACTTCTAAAAGGTACAAAAATCTTTAGTCCTTAGAAAATCTCGAGTAGTTTCTTGATAGCTGAATAATTCTACAGGAAGCCAAGTGACACTGATCCCAAGTGGACCAGCGCCACCGACCCCCATAGCCACCGTTCCCGTCCACGACTGAGGCCGAGATCGCGGCGCCGCAGCCCGAGCACCGAGTGTTTGTCCCAGCCCCCTGAGTTGAGAAAACCCACTCGGCAGAGGCCACAGGCCTCATCTGTCGGGACGCCATGGTAGACGTCCCAGTCCCTGAGCTCCCTAAATGCCTAGCACCGCCCGATATCGATCCAAGGCCCAGGACTCCTTCTCCTCCACTTTCTTCATCTCCGATCTGATGATGACCTCCCCAGGCTGAGGGTCCTCCCCCAAAACTTCCCCCCGGACATTTTACTGGGCAAATATACCGAGCAGGGGAAGAACAAACCTTTGAGCACAATGAGGAGGCCGCCTAAGGGAGCAAGTACACAAACTAATAGAGAGGCCCGGCCATCGTCCATGCATCGAGGAGAAGTATCTCAAGTATATTAAATCCATCTGATTGTGTTGTGGTTCCCAGTTCTTCAAATTTCTACCATTTTGATTGACGACTTGTCATTGTTTGCCGACTTCAATGTACTTGTGCAACAGAATGTTGTTGACTTGATATGAGAGAATGGGCAAAGTTCTGTCCCAACTTGCCCCTCAACCTCATCAACTCCACCACTCTAGATTGCCAAGATGTTTGGAGAAAACCAGCAAGGAGCGGGAGGAGTGGCTGAAGGATTTAGTGAACAAGCTCAGGGACGAGAACTGGGTGCAGATAGGGACCATCAGAGGTATTTTTCTTCGTTGCCCGAGTAATCTCAAATCAATCTTGCTGCATTATTGATCTTTGACTCTATCTGGCTGATAGCTCTAGAAACAAACCGCGAACCAACCAGTCTCTGAACAAGATAGCAAATGCTAAAGAGAGCTAAAGGAGCTCAAGAAAGGCGAAGTCCAAAGTGGACACCGAGTACGCAAGTAAGCTTCAATATCTGCCTCTGGTACTCAAGTCCCGATTAGATATTCAAATCTATTTATGTCTCATTTTTTTGTGCGAGCAGCCTTCAAGGCAAATTCACAGATCCAATTCGGCTTTTTTACTGAAGAGATTAAAGTAATAAAGGAGTCACGGAACATCATAGTTGATTCCTTGAAGACTTTATTAGATATTATGCAGCCAACCCCTGGCCAGGCCCAGCTCCAGCTCCATCTCCCAAGTGGCGCAGCGCCTTGAAGAAGCCTCTACACTCCTGAAGAAATACTCAACTGAGCGCGTCGCTGTGGGAATTGCCCAAGCACTGGCCATGACGAAGTCTCTCTACCCCCGAGTAGATATTGAGGCCATCGGAGAGAGCTTTGCAAAGGCACTACCCCTGGAGGAGGGATTGTAGTTGATTAGCCAGGTCAAGCCTACTGCTGAGGCCATCGCTGAGGATCTGCCCTTGTAAACACAAACTTTTATGTAGTCGGTGTCGAAACATTATGTAGATACTATAGATTTTTTTGATGTTTGTTGTTATATTTTGCCAAGTACTTGTTTTATCTTTAGCCATCATTAACCTCACCCGACTAGCCAGTTTATGCCGAGTGGTTTGAGATTGACTTTAAAAAGCGTTCCCCTCGTGGGACTATACTCGAGAAACTTAGCATAATTTGTTATAAAAGCTTCATGACTTAGATAAAAAAAAGATCGAACATTATGAACAACTGAGGACATGTATCATTATGTAGCCCCCGACTCACTACTCCAGTTGAAACAAAGCGGCATATGAGTCAAAGAGTAACAAACTTTATTTATATATAAAAGGAGTACAAAAACTCAGGTATAGAAAGGACGTAGCTATTCAATATTCCACGAGTTGTTGACTAGGATGCCGTCTTCTGTTTTAGTCGGTAGGCACCCAGTCGTGTCACCTCAGCCTGATAATGATGGCCCCTCCCACAAGGAGAAATTTATGCCTGTCTTTGGTGGTTTGGATTTTTCTCAGAACGAATCTCCCACTAAAAGTGCGGCCCACGAACATTCTCTTTAAAAAAATTTTTGTGATAACGATGCAGGACTTGAAGATACTGTGCCGACTGGATAGTTGCGATGTCCCTAACTTCTTCCAACTGAATCTTAACACAAGCAATCCGTCTCTCGGTTGATTTTGCTTCTAAGTAGGCCTGAAACTCGTGAAAGAGGCCGAACTCCAACCTCAGTTGGTATCACAGCCTCAGCACCATAGACTAGAAAGAAAGGGGATTACCTTGTTGCCCGACTAACCGTGGTTCTTAAAGACCAGAGAACGGATGGAAGCTCTTGCACCCACCGTCCTGCATATGGTTGTAGTTAGGGATGAAAACGTCGGAAACGGTCGAAAACGGACTATTACAATATAGAGAAACGAAAACGGTCGGTACAGGATTTTTCTATATTTTAGTAAATAATGAGGACAAAAAATGGTTGAAAATGATTGTGAAACCAATTGAAAATGACAATTTTTTATGTTTTGCCAAATTCGAAAACGGTCGAAAACGGTATCATAATATAGAAACGAAAACGGTCCGGCGTACGGGATCTATACCCGTTCAGTTTCATCCCTATTGTAGTCATCGAATACCCCTAGCCTTGATACGTTGTAAGACCATGCCATTGCATGCACGCTCTTCGACTGCCCATTGCTTCGTGGATGTGCAAACACAGAAGCATAACAGATCTTGATGCCGCAAAAAAAAAAATCGTCACAGAAATCTCTGGAAAACGCAGTTAGAAACTAAGTGCGTTGTCCCGTTATAATGCGGTGGGAACTCCGAATCGGTTATAAGATACCATGCCTGAAGTCTTTTGCCCTTGCAGCTGTTATGGTAGCAATAGTTTTTGCCTCAATCCACTTTGTAAATTTATCCACCGTGACGAACAAGTGTGTGAATCCTCCTGCGCCCTTTTTCCCTTGAACCGGCTTGTGGCACATCGGCCCTGGGGTACCTCATCACAAGCATATGGGCCCACTCGGATAGCACGCATGGCCGAGTCTTGAGTTTTAAAGATATAATAGCCACCCCCCGGTGCTTTCCCTGATCCATGATAAGGAACTGTTCTACAGTCTTAGCCGGTACAGATCCTATCTCCTAAGAGCGGGAACATCTCTTGGCCGTATCCGGCTGGGGGATTCCTCATCTGTACCCCAGCCTCCCAGTTTACTAACCGGGGGAGGCAGGGCAGCCCCTTGAGGGCCATGAACAACACAGAAGATCATCAATCTACCCATAACTCCTCAGAGGAATAACAACACCACAACTGACATACCCCGGTATTACCCTCAGCATTTTGAGGGCCTGAACCAGTATAAAATCTTTGCGTCCTCTGCAATCCACGAGTATCCCCTTGCCGAGTAGCCCTATAATTATATTGCCGTGTAAAACATCGATAGTTGGGTGCGCGCCAGGTAGGTGCTCCGTCGAGTTCACACTCATAAGCTCGATGCATCCAGCCAACTAGAATCGAACCCGACAAGTTCTCCTGGAACATATTCTTCGGCAAGCCCGATTTCGCTGACCAGATCGCAACCTTACCTTTGGCCAAAGCAGATCCAAGTCCAACCAATGCGAGGAAGCCAGCCGACGTTGCGCCATCGCCCACGAACGCCGCAATCGCTTCAACGATCTATTCGGTGTCGCTCACTCCCCCGACATTGGACAACCTCTCTCCTTCGGTGTCCGACTTTGCTAGGCTTGAAAGCCACGCCTGGGTTGGGCCAAGAACGGAGAAGATCGTCAACTTCCCACCCTGCGGACGTCCGGCTACGCTGCCGACTACCATCCCCGCAGCAGACAACCCATTCCTCTGTGATTCAGTTTGGGACACGGCCAAGCCCATTCAATTTGATCTAGAAGTCTATTCGTTTCTTACTCGAAAAATACTCGGATCCGACTCCAATCAGATAATGTATTCGAAACGTTAGTTCGGACTCCAATCTGGCGATTTCCTCCTCCCCCGTGAGATCTTCATGCTTCCAACACCACACCCCGATGCGCCGACACAAAGTAACAACAGGAAGCGTGCCGAACTCTGACAACAGAGGAGCTGACCCGAGGCTCGCCCAAACGGGCACCAGCTAGGCGGCACCAGCAGCAATTCTCTAGCTAAAGTCCAGCGATCAAACGTCTTCTCACACAACAACGATGTCCGCCGACCTTGCTGTACACACGTCCAGCTCAGCCTCACCAGCCACCCCAAACCCATCGCTAAAACATCAAAGATGATTACCGTGCTGCCTCCATGTAAACAAACAACAAACACATCGGTACACCAATATAAACCGACAACCAGTCCGGATTCCACGCTTTTTTACGTTTCATCTACATCAGCCTGGCGCGCAGCCACTCAAGTCGCCCTACGCAGGATCAGGCAACTCACTCGGCAACACCAACAATGACAACGCGGCGCGTCACCCAGTTGACCCGCCAGGCCCAACCAAATCTCGAGAACACCACAAACACGGACCTCCGCCACACATCCAACGCCCTGCCCACGAACCGACAGAAATGAGCGCGCCGACTAGAGGATGAAAACAAGCGCTCGCGTCTCCATACGACAGTTAACCACCGTGTCTCCCAAACTGAGCCCTCACGAAGCGAACATTCCACTTCACTCCGGAGCTCCAGGACCGGCACTGCTACTGGCTTTAAGCCCATAGGAAATTGAAAACTATGCACGGCAAAACAAATCCCGAGCCGGATCTCACATATACCCTTGGCATCCACTGCTGGTGCAACCACAAAACCATGGGCTAACACCTCCAGTCTGCTAGCCCGACTCCCGCGGCAGACATGCTTGATGCTCCCGAGCTCAAATCCGTTCCTGTGGAAACTCAGGAGCGGTTCATCCGCTAATTTTAGGAACCTACGAGAGCCATCTTTAGGCACGTTTTATTAACTACACCAGAGAAGAATGAGTCTCTACGGATTATCTAAAAGTTCTCCGAGAAGCCCAACAAATCCCAAACAGAAGACGGCCGCATTCGCCGCCTTCCGCAAGGGAGTAAGGACGCCCGTGTTTCATCTCGAAATGCACACTCGGAAGCCACATCCTCGTCCGCTCCTTTCTCACATTGGCAAACAAGACACCGACTCGGCTGAAGCCAGTCGCCAGAGGCCCTCACGAGAAGAAGGACCCCGACAGAAAGACAAAAGCGATAAGCTGACAGCCATCCAAAAAGAAGAACGGGCGGCCCGCCAAAAGGCGGGAAGGCCAGACGAACCGGGAGATAGGCAAAACAGTGGTGCAGCTTAAGGCTTGAGCCGTGTCCAAGGTGAGCCACTCCCCGGATAGCGGAGTGAATACGACTACTAGAGGAAAAGGTTCAGTGGCCGGGGGAGTGTCCATTGCCAGATCTATGTCCGACACCGAGAAAGAGGCAATGACAACGCGCATCAATGGACTGTACAATGCTTACGAAGTTTGGCCTCCGAGCAGGCTCAATCGGTCCCTGGCGCCGGGGGGGGGACAAGGGGACAAGGACAGAGCCCCCGAGACTCACCCCAAAGGCCTGGCGGAGTGGCCGAATACTTTCAAGAATCCTCAGGCCGAGCTTCAAATCACAATCCCTTCCGGGAAAGGGCGCTAAGGCGATCGGAGTTTGAAAAGGCGGGAAGAAAACAGAAAGGCCTATCGGCACCCCGGAACGTCAACCATGGTCTCTACTGTGAGTGCGGGACACCCCGTACCGTTGGCGCGGGGTCCAAGATGGCCTACTTTACACAACCCGGGCCGCAGAGCAATTTTAAACCATCAGATCGGATGTGTCCTTCAGCACCCGGGATACGCTATCCACCATTTGTCCGAGCTCGTCTTGGACACCGGTTGTCAAAGAATTTCTCAAAGTTTGAAGAAGGTGCTCATAGAGTATGGCAATGTTGCACCGTCACATCCTTAAATTCGCACAAGGGTCCCCATGGCGGGAGATGAAGATTCCCCTTCGTTCAGCATCTACCCGGCCGAGGGACGGGCGTCCTGGTTGTGCAAACGTGAGATAAAAATTCCCGGCCTCATCTTCAAACTCCCACCACCGGGGCAGAATTTTTACCTTTGCCGTGGTCACCCTTTTTTGGAACCGGGGATAACTTTCTTCGAACAAGGGAAAAACATTGGCCTTGTGGAGGGTTCGCCGCATCACTTCAGACTGCGCCGATCCACGCCTACCCTCGGCCCACACGTCCGCTCGCCCAATTCATCCTTCGTTACCGACCACACATCATATATTCGTCTCAGATGCCAGGCCACAGATCCTCTCCTACGCAGCATGTCAAGCAAGCCTTCACCTGACAAGAGAGTTTAATTGCCTCAGTCACAGACGCAAATCGGGCCACAACATCCGCAAGCCGTCACAGCAGAAGTCACAAATCCAGTTTCTCTGCAAGAAACAGCAAGCGGGAATTTCATACTCACATAAAAAGATCCCCATGACCCTTCCGACCCCTCCAAACTGCTCCTACTCTTGGACCAAGACTCACCCCAAAATAAAAGACGCGCTTCTGTTCATTCTCCAACCAACAAGAATATCTTCGCTGGAAACCATCCACAAGCTGGACTACCAATATTCGTATCAGCTATCCTAAACTTGAAGATCTGACACCCAAGCCAGTTCAAACTAAATCCTGCGCCATCTTTCTCTCAAGACCGAAAGTATGCCTACGAAATTACAAATGTCTTCTCGCAGCTGTTCATCCAAAGAGGTCTATCACCTGGATTCTGGCATAAAACCCATTTCTGTCCGGAAGAAAACGAAATGGCTCATGTCGTTCGACTACACCAATCTCCAATCAACATCCCAAAGACCCTTTGTGTATCTCTCTCT
>RYFJ01001193.1:0-160868 GCA_003991445.1 Oryza meyeriana var. granulata | reverse complement strand
AGTGGAGTATCCTTTGGAGATTCTGTTTCTGACAAACTCTTGATGATCTGCCCCCATGGGCCCCTGGCCTCCCCTTATATACGGGACAGGGGACAAGTAGGAATCCCCAGCCAACACAGCAAGGATTTCCTCTTAGAATACATCTACCCCGATAGACTGTATATTCCTTTTTGTACAAGCAAAAAAATCTGCGGAGTGCTACTATATCTCTAATTTACAGACTCGGTCTCGCCCATCGGTCTATCGAGTGCCCATATGCTCGTGAGGACCCGGGCCATCGCCTCCACAGTAGCCCTAAGACCTTCATAGTTGAGTCACACTGATGCTGATGCCATCTCATCCTCCACAGTAAGAATGCCCAATCCCATTGCTCCCGAGTACTCTTTGTCCAAGTGCGTCTTCTTCCTGCAGTCCTGCTTCATGTCACTGCGAGTGAGCTATGAAGGCTTCATAGAATGTATGAATATATGCACCGAATAGCGCACCTATTAGGTGTAACCCCCACTTGTCTTAATGTGAAAACAATTAAAGATAAAGTCAAAGATCTTTAACCTTGTAGTCTTCCGAGTATACTACTGTTATATGAGATCTGTCGGTAATGTCAACCGGAATATAATTTATCTTGCCGAGTAGCAGCCACTCTATATGGAACTTTTAGCTCATGTCAAGCCGAAAAAAAAGGGAGTTATAGTCTTCCTGAGTGCGTCCACTTAGAATAGACTCCTCAGCATCATGCTTCAGCTGCAAAGAAATTTATAGCTCTCCCGAGTAGTCACTACTCGGAAGTTAGACTCTCAGCGTCATGTCGGCGAATAATGTCGCTCATGTAACTGTGACAAGCATGTAGCCGAGTGCCACTTTATGAAAATAGATCCATTGCGTGGTCAGGTGTACTTGAAGATACCTGTATCCCTAATGTGATGAAGACCAGCTTGTATCCTTAAAGATATATCCTCAATACCTGGTGGATAAACAGATACCAAACACATGTGTTTAGCAATTAGCCTTCATGAAGCATATTTATTTACCTTATTGTTCCTGTTGGTAACACCTGTACTGTGATTTTAACATAGTCAGTGAACGACCCATATTGAGCGGTGCTACTGTAGAAACTCATATCTGGTGGCCCAGTGCCGATGTGTTTAAGCCCAGCCCATGAGTCGCACGGCTCTATAAAGGCTGGGGGAGAGAGAAAGATTCCTCATCTTCCCAAGCGACCAATCGTTCGTCTTCCTAGCTCCGCACTGCATTTCGCCACCCGCTCCGCTAGGTTCGCCATGCTTGCTCCTCCCCATTGAAGCTCGAGGATTCTGCTTTCCTTTGTCCATTCCTAGCCCGACCACGTTTTCCCCAAATTTCTTGTCCCCCAACCATGCCGAGTTCCAGATTCGTTGGGGCGTCAGATGAGGCTGGCCGACTCGGATTGCAGCCGATCGAAGCTGGAAGTTGGAGAAGTTGCTGCGCTGCAAAGCCGTGACATCATCCGCTGGCGCCCGCTGAGGTGAGTCGTTCCAAATCCTCAAGCTGGCGAGACTATTGTTTTGCCTCTTTTTTTGACCGGAGTTTATTCTTCCCTCTTCTAAGTTCCTCCGCGTCTTCTTAGCTTCTACGGATTGGAGTTGTGATCTGAATCCCAAAACTCGATCTTGCAAATTCTATATTCGTGACCTTTGTGAGTGCTTCTGGTGTAGAACCCCATTTCAATTTCTTTAGGCACTTTTCCACATCAAGCCCCAGCCTCCAAAATAGGTTCAGATGATTGGGGAGCTAGCCTTCACATTGAGGAGTGAATGAAAGAAATATATATCAATCGTCCTTTGAAATCCTCCTTGAAAAGGTTGCATAAGGAGTTGGTTCTACTGTCTGATCAAACCCTCTCTGCCTCCATTCACCGACTCGCCTCTGGTTGTCTCATCCAATTGGTCCTCGGATCCAACTTTCGAAGAGATGGGCCAAGTGCATCAGTTGCTGGCAAGATTGGAGAAATTTAAGAGAGCGGCCTGACCGGCCCCTGGGTGCCAAGCGTTTCCTGACCCAGCGCGTCCACCATTGAAGCTGAGGAGCGAATTCTGCTGGGATTACCAAGGGGAAAATGACCCTGACCAAGGAAAGCCGAGAGTGGCTGACGCAGCAAAAGTGACCAAACATTGTTCAGTTTATTTCTCCGGTGGGGTGGTCGAAACTGAGGACGCAGAGCGCTCCGTCGTGGCTTATAGCCGAAACCGACCTCGTCCCAAGGTAAACCCTTGCTTTTTCTTCTGTGATGAATGCCTGTAACATGTTATCCATAATTGCCCAGCATCGTCGATGTATATTGTTGAATCATTTGCAGTGTAAGGAGTTTGATGATGACTTCCCGTCCGCTGTCTCCACAAAGTCGAAGAAGAGCCAAGAAGCCTTCTGCCACCCAGCCCGACTCCAGAGAGCAGGGAAGAACCCATGTAGGATCAGGGCAAGAAGGAGGTCATGAGGCCGAGTGGCGCAGCCGGGAGTCTGAATAAAAGACCCCCCAGTATACACACCAGGCCATCGAGTCCTAGAGGGACCGCGCAGTCGAGCCCAGCATCATCAAGCCCAACACGAGCACCGGCGAGTACGAAGCCGACTCTGAGGGCCCGCCACAGTCCCGAGCGCGCCCAGCCGCCACACCGCGAACGGGCCAACCAGGACAGAATCCGCCGCGACTGCCACACCTCTTCCGGCCCGACAACCAGCACCCTCCAGTGCGCCTCCGGATCTCCTGGACAAAAGCTCAAGTTCTCCGAGAGGTAGGTCATTCTAGGTCTTCTAAAAATCATGTTCAGCATTGTAGCGTCTTGATGTTTGACTCGTTACGCAGGAAGCGGGCCGACATTGATCTTAAGGAGAACACGCCGACTACCCCTGCTGTCGAGCCTGCCCCAACTGACCCAGCGCCAGCAGGCTCACCTGCTGAGCTGGCGGCCGCCCCAGTTGCGAAAACTGAGACCGCCCCGACTGCAGGGCCGCCGACCCCGGCCGACCAAGGGGCGGTTGTTGAAGCTGCTGTTCCAGCCCCTGAGCCGGCACCGGTTGTTGAAGCCGTCACTATGGCTCCTGAGCCAGCCCCCGAAGCCCCGCAAGCAGCCGAGTTGGGGGCCAGGACCCCATCACCATCCTGCTCACTGTCGTCGTCGTCATTGTCGTCGCCACCTTCAGAAAGGCCGAATCTCCCCAGACTCGAGGCCCCTCCCCGCAAGTTCCCGAGGACGTTCCGCTGGATGGCCGCCGATGGAACTGTGAAGAGTTATAAGCATGACGAAGCCGTGGCAGAGAAAGAACGCGAAGACCTACTTCGTGCCACAATTGCTGCGTCCCAGGGGATTCAGGTATAATTTTCGCCGTATTAGGATCTGGTAACCTTCTTGCACAATTGTTCTGACGATTGACTTGTTTCTTCCCGAGTAGAAACTTGTGGATCGCTCGAAGAAGATGAACGAGGTCCTGACCTGGGTTGCCCCCTAGCTCCAAGAATTAGAATAGCTCCGGGCCTTGAAGGCCGTATTGGAGGAGCGCCACCAGAAGAGGGAGACTTGGTTGAAGGATGCCGTCACCCAGCTCAAGGACGAGAATTGGGACCAAGCCAAGAAGATGAAAGGTAAACCTCCCGAATATGTCTTCCTGACTGAGCCCTTAATATATTTCTCCAGTATGTTGTTTCCCGACTGCCCAGTTGTGTCTTGACTGCAACGTTGAGTTCTTGACTATTCTGTTGTGCAGCCCTCGAAGCCGAGTTGAAGACCCGAACAGAGGGAGAAAACCAGCTGAAGGAGGACGAGAGAGCCAAAGCCGAGCTTGAAAAGGACAAGCCGACCTGACTAGGGCCAATACCGAGCTTGAACAAGAGAAGGCCGAGTTGAAAAAGGCCAACACCAAGCTCGAGAAAGAAAGAGTTGAACTGGAGAAGGCCATATCCAAGTGGGAGGCCGACTACAAAAGTAAGTCTCTGCTCTGACAATAACCTTAGCCAATCCATTAATTACTCCATCTGTAGCTTTGCTTAACAAGTTTACTTGTCGGTGAACCCGGGTAGCTGCTAGAGCCAATTCCCAAATCCAGTTTCAGGCTTTCGCAGAGGAGATCAGGGTAGTCAAGGATTCAGGGGAAACCCTTGCCGAGTCCGTGAAAGGGCTCCTTGACCTGATGGACCCTCGCCCTGTGGGAACCAGCTTCAGCACAATCTTCCAAGTGGAGGAGCGCCTTAAAGATGCACCGAGTGCCCTGAAGAGGTACTCGAATGAGCACGTTGTTGCTGGCGTGGCCCAGACCCTGGC
The DNA here is from genome assembly GCA_003991445.1 of Oryza meyeriana var. granulata. NCBI lineage: Eukaryota > Viridiplantae > Streptophyta > Magnoliopsida > Poales > Poaceae > Oryza > Oryza meyeriana. Next base: position 156,576 of record RYFJ01001193.1, on the reverse strand, counting down.
AATGACCAAGTCCATCTACCCAAGGGCAGATGTAGAAGCCATCGGGGAGGGGTTTCCGAGGAGATGACTCTTGAGGAGGCGCTAGAGCTAATAGCCAAGGCGAGGCCGACTGCAGAGATTATCACCCGAACCTGGGTCTATAAAAATAGTGCATTATGCAGTCGGTGTATTGTGGATTTTTGTAAAGACATGTGTAAATATATGTGCAATGCTGCCAAGCTTTAGACTATTACTCAGTTGTCATTAGTTTTACTCGACCATATAGCCTACACCGAGTTAATCTATAGGAACTTAAAAAATGTTCACCATAGAAAACTGTACTCGGGTAGACATGGGAAAGTCGTAGTAAAACTTCATAACTTAAGTAACACAGGCTCGTATATTATTGACAAAGCACATATAATACATGCAGCCCCTGACTCGCTACCGGTTGAAACAAGTGGCGTAGCGAGTCAAAGAAAAACTGTACACATGGGAAAGTATAAAACTCAGGTATAGAAAGGACATAGCTGTTCTATATTCCATGAGTTGCTGATGAGGGCACCGTCTTCGGTTTTCAGTCGGTAGGCGCCTGGCTGAGTAACCTCCGCGATAATGAACGGCCCTTCCCAGATTGGAGATAGTTTATGCCTATCTTTGGTGGTTTGTATTTTTTTCTCAAGACGAGATCTCCAACCAAAAAGGCACAGCCATGGACATTGCAATTGTGATAACGACGCAGGCCTTGAAGATACCTTGCCGACTGGATTATTGCGATGTCCCTTGCTTCTTCCAACTGATCTAGTTCGACCAATCGGGTGTTGTTTGATGTGTCTTCTGAGTAAGCCCGAACTCGCGGAGAGCCGAACTCTAACTCGGTTGGTAGCATAGCCTCAGCACCATAGAACAGAAAGAAAGGGGATTACCCTGTTGCCCAACTAACCGTGGTTCTGAGAGACCAGAGAACAGATGGGAGCTCTTGAACCCACCGGCCCACGTATGGTTGTAGTCGATCGAATATCCTGGCTTTGATACCTTGTAAGACCATACCGTTGGCGCGTTCAACCTTCCCATTGCTCCGCGGGTATGCCACAGATGCATAGCAGATCTTGATGCCGAAGTCGTCACAGAAATCTTGAAACACGCCGCCTGTGAACTGAGTACCATTGTCGGTGATGATGCGGTTAGGGACACCGAATCAGTATAATATACTCATGATGAAGTCCTTTGCACGTGCCACTGTTATGGTAGCCACAGGTTTAGCCTCAATCCACTTGGTGAATTTATCCACTGCAACGAACAAGTGTGTGAACCCTCCTGGCGCTTTCTTGAAAGGCCCGACCATGTCAAGCCTCCATACTGCAAAGGGCCAAGAGATTGGGATTGTTTGTAGTTTCTGGGCTAGGAGATTGGTTTGTCTTGCGTAGAACTGGCAACCCTCGCATGTGCGAACAATGTCTTTGGCATCTGTTACTGCTCTTGGCTAGAAAAATCCCTGCTAGTAAGCCTTTCCGACTAACGTCATGGATGTGGCATGGTTGCCACATATGCCCGAGTGGATCGACTGCAAAATCTGCTTGCCCTCCTCGGTGGTGACGCAGCACATGAGGACACCGGATGCACTTCTTCGGTACATGTCTTCTCCGACGACTAGGAAACTCTTGCTTCGACATTTGATTTGTTCAGCTTGGCTACGGTCTTCTGGGAGTTCATCGTCCAAGAGGTATTTGAGAACAGGAGTCCGCCAATCTTGACATATGTGCAGCACCTCGTTTGTTGCCGGGGTAGGTTCGCCTCCCGACTGCTCTGGCACTGGTTTCTTCTTGACTGATGGCTCCATAAGTTGCTCGACAAAGATCCCTGTCGGGACTGCCTCTCGTTTGGATCCCATGTTTGCCAATTCATCTGCAGCGTCATTGAATTGTTGTAGGACATGTGTTATCTCCAGCTTGTCGAACTTGCATTCCAGCTTGCGGACCTCCTGACAGTATGCCGCCATGGTGTTGTCGAGACATGTCCAGTCTTTCATAACTTGGTTTACCACGAGTTGAGAGTCTCCACGCACAACTAATCAACGAATGCCGAGTGATATAGCGATGCAAAGCCCGTGGATGAGTGCCTCGTACTTGGCGACGTTGTGGGAAGGCGGGAAGTGGATTTGTAGAACGTACTTCAGTTTTTCGCCGGTGCGGGACATCAGTACGACGCCAGCCCCGGCGCCGCCAATCCATAGAGAACCATCGAAGTACATTGTCCAATACTCTAGCTTCGCTATTGATGTAGGCATTTGAACTTCTGTCCACTCGGCCACGAAGTCGGCTAGAGCTTGTGATTTGATTGCTGTCCACGGCTGAAAGGTGATGTCGAACGCCATCAACTCGAGCGCCCATTTAGCGATTCGGCCGGTGGCCTTGCAGTTATGCAAGACATCCCCGAGTGGAAACGATGTGACCACCGTGACCTGGTGTGCTTGGAAATAGTGCACCAGCTTCCGATCAGTGATGAGTAGGCCATAGAGCAGCTTCTGGACCTGCGGATATCTCATCTTTGAGTCGGCAAGGACCTCGCTGACAAAGTAAACTGGCCTTTGAACTCTTTGGATGTGACCCTGTTCCGATCGCTCAACCACCTTCACCGTGCTGACTACCTAAGTAGTTGCCACCAGATATAGCAGTAGCGGTTCTCGGGGCATGGGTGACGCCAACACGGGGGGTGATGTGAGAAATTGTTTGAAGTCTTCGAAGGCTTGCTGGGCTTCGGCAGTCCACTGGAAATTATCTGCTTTCTTTAGTAGCTTAAAAAAGGGCATGCCCCGTTCGACCAGTCGGGAAATAAACCGGCTGAGTGCTGCCATGTAGCCTGTCAGCTTCTGGACATCCTTCTGGTTAGTCGGGGGAGCCATGTTCATAATTGCATTGACTTTCTCCAGGTTGGCCTCGATGCCGCGATGCGAGACGATGAAGCCGAGTAGCTTGCCGGATGGCACACCGAAGGTGCACTTTTTTGGGTTCAACTTCATCTTGAATCTTCGGAGATTTTGGAAGGTTTCTTCTAGGTCAGCGATGAGGTCTTCTTTGGACTTGGTCTTGATCACCACGTCGTCAACGTAGGCCTCCACGTTGCGCCCGATCTGAGTGTGTAGACATCGCTGAATTGCCCGTTGATATGTTGCTCTAGCGTTTTTCAAACTGAACGGCATAGTGATGTAGCAGTACGCTCCAAACGGCGTGATGAAAGACGTTTTTAAGCAGACCTCCTCCTTCAGGCTAACTTGATGGTATCCCGAGTAGCAGTTGAGGAAGCTGAGAAGTTCGCACCCCGCAGTTGAATCCACCACCTGGTCTATTCTTGGTAAACCAAATGGATCCTTGGGACACGCCTTGTTGAGATCGGTGTAGTCAACGCACATGCGCCATTTACCATTTTTTTTCCGGACCAGAACTGGGTTTGCCAGCCAATCCGGGTGATAGACCTCTTTGATGAACCCGGTTGCGAGAAGCTTGGTTATCTCCTCCCGAATAGCATCTTTACTGTCTTGAGCGAAGCGCCGCAGCCGTTGCTTGACTGGCTTGGCGTCTGTCTTCACGTTGAGGGCGTGCTCAATCACCTCCCTTAGTACGCCCGGCATGTCGGACGGTTTCCACGCAAAGATGTCTTTGTTGGCTTGGAGGAAGGTGACGAGCGCGTCTTCCTATTTGGGGTCAAGTCCGGTCCTGACTAGAACAGTCTTGGAGGGGTCAGAAGGGTCCAGGGGGATCTACTTCGTGTCAGAGTCCGCTGAAATTCCCGACTTCACTGCTTTTTTAGCCAGAACTTGATCTTCCTCGACTTTGGTTGTGACGGCTTGCCGAATGCTGTTGCGCCTGACTGCCGCCTCTTGTGATTGAGCCAACTCGCAGCTCTCTTTGTCGCAAGTGAAGGCTTGCTTGACGTCGCTGCGGAGGAAGAGGACTCCTGCTGGCCCAGGCATCTTAAGCACCATGTATGTATAGTGCGGTATCGCCATGAACTTGGCGAGCGCTGATCGTCTGAGTATCGCATGGTACACGGTCTTGAAGTCGGCGACCTCGAAGCGATGTTTTCCGTGCGGAAGTTATCCCGCGTGCCGAAGGTGACTGGCAAGGTGATCTGCCTGAGTGATGTTGAAGAAAGGCCGGGAATTATCCCGTGGAAGGGCACCGTACTCGGCCATAGATTTGAACAAGGAATCTTCATCTCATCCAGAGTCTTGGTGAAGAGGATATTGAGCGCGCTGCCTCCGTCTATGAGGACCTTCTTCAACTTGATGTTCTTAACGACCGGGTCCAGGACGAGTGGGTAACATCCCCGGTGTGAAACCCAATCTGGATGATCTGCGCGGGTGAACGTGATGGGCATCTCTGACCAGCGCAAATACTGGAGGGTGTCTGCTATAGAGATTGAGTTGACGTCGCGTGCTGTGAGCTTCTACTTCCGCTTGGACTCGTATGCAGACGGCCCTCCAAAGATGTGGTTGAGCTCGGCCTAGGGATCTTGAAAATCGTCAGCCGGGTCTTGATCTGGCTTGTCTTTGTCCTTATCAGCGCCAGATGATGAAGCCTGCTCGGAAGCAAACTTCTTAAGCAGGAAGCAGTCTTTGGCCGCGTGCTTGCCTTTGGGGTGGAAGGGGCAAGGCCCATTCATGACTTTCTGGTAGTCGTTGTTGTAGTGGGGCCGCGACCGAGTTCGCTCCATGTTGGCCACCTTGTTGTCCGACTTCCACTTGTGGTTGCCGATCTTATTTTGTGATGGCTTGTTGTCGGCTTTCGCCTTCTAGTCCTTCTGCTGGGGCTCCTTCTTCTCGTCTAGGGCCTCTGCAACCGCTTCAGCTGAGTCAGCGTATTTGTTTGCCATGTCAAAGAGAGCCCGGACGGAGGATGGTGGCTTCCGAGTGAACTTCACGATGAACGGGGCGTCTTTTACTCCCTTGCGGAAGGCGGCGATGACAGCCTCGTCCTTGATCATTGGGATCTGGTTGCGCTTCTTGGAGAACCTTTGGATAAATTCACATAGAGACTCGTTCTTCTTCTGGTGTAGTTGGTATAAATCATGCTCAAAAGATGGCCTCTCATAGGTCCCTTAAAAGTTGGCGATGAACCGCTCCCTGAGTTCTCCCCAGGAACCGATCGACCGCCTTAGGAGCCCTGTTAGCCATGTCCTCGCCGAGTCGGCTAGTGCGACTGGGAGGTAGTTAGCCATGGCTTTGTGGTCACCTCCGACAGCTCGAATTGCCAGGGTGTATACGGTGAGCCAGGACTCGGGGTTGGTTTTGCAATCGTATTTCTCGATCCCCGTAGGCTTGAAGCCCGACGGCCAGTCAACGTCCTATAGATCGTGGGTGAAAGCTGGAACGCCTTTGTCTTCGTGAGGGCTCCGGCTCTGACCACGGCGGTTAAACCGCTCGTGGTGAAGACCGAAATGCTCGTTCTCGTCCTCCAGTCGGCGGCGCTCTTCTTCTTCACGTTGGCAGCGCCGGGCGTTGATGTCGTGTCGGAGGTCGCGTTGTAGACGAACTCGGAGATCTTGGTTGGGCCGGCGATCGTACTGGTGACACCACCGATTATTGTAATTGGTGTCGCCGAGTGATGTTTGTCGCGACTCTTCGTGTAGCTGACTTGAGCCAGCCGCCCGGCGTCGTGCTGATGTAGATGAGCCTGCTGCCAGAGAACCCGATCTGTTAGTCGAAACAATTGTGTTGCCCAACTGCTGTTCCTGCTGACAGGCAGCAGCTGTAATCATCGCCTTGATCTTGGCGATGGTCGGGGTGGCCTGGTGATCAGGCCAGAGCTGGAGCGTGTCCAGCAAGGTTGCGGCGGCCACAATGTTCTGTTGTGGCGTGACGAAGACGTCGTGGTCTCCAACTTTTGTTTGGAGGATCCGTTGCTAAGCGGTTCACCTAGCCTTGCGTAGCTCGTCGTTGCAAGCCTCACGGTCAGCTTCCTCCTGATGGTGTAGTCGGCGCGCCTCCTCTTGCTGCTCCTCTTGTAGTCGGCGTACCTCCGGTGGAGGAGTCGAAACCATGAAGATTTCGTGGGGGATGAGGAGACTTGCCAGACTGGAGTCCGAACTGGTGTTTGAACCATTGTCCGACCTGGAGTCGGAGTCCGAGTAGTTTATCGGAGTAAGAACGACTCCGACCTCTCTAGATCCAATCTAGAGCGGCTCTGAGCCATGCCCAAACTGAACGTGGGGGATCGGGTCTGCCGCATGAGATGTAGATCCGCGATGTTACCAAGCCCGTGTGGGAGATTGATGATCTCTCCCCTTCCTAGCCCGACCCGGGCTGGTTCAAGGCCTAGCGCAAATCGAATGCCGAAAGAGAGAGTTGTCCCAAGGCTTGGCAAAGTGGAAGATCACCACAGCAGGTTGATGACGGTGGCTGCGGTGTCTCGTTGGCCGACTGGCGCCGAGTCGGCTGGTTCCTCGACCGGTTGAGTTGGCTCTGCTTCGGCCAAGGTGAGATTGTCGATCTGGTCAGTGATGAAGTCGAGGCTTCCAAAGGTTATTGTGTCTCCAGAGGGGAATTTGTCGCCGTCAACTCCTGATGTAGGATCCATCGAGATTGTTGGTGTAGATCTCACCGAAGCCCCTACCTGGCGCGCCAACTGTCGATGTTTTACACCGGCAATATGAATATGGGGCTACTCGGCGGATGGAAACTCGGTGGATTGCAAAGGAACACGGAGAGATTTTATATTGGTTCAGGCCCTCGATGCGAGGTAATACCCTACGTCTAATTGGGATGTATTCCTTTGGAGATTATGGTGGTGGTTCTGACGAACTCTTGATGATCTGCCCTCATGGGACGCCCTGCCTCCCCTTATATACCGGGGGACAGGGGTACAAGGTAGGAATTCCAGCCGGACACGGCCAAGGGATTTCCTTCTTAGAGATACATCTTACCCGACTAGGACTGTATATTCTTTTTTGTACAAGGCAAAATCTGCCGGGTGCTACTATATCTCTAATTACAAGTCTCGGCCCATCCTCTGTCCGAGTGGCCCATATGCTTTTGATGAGATACCCGGGACCCATGGCCTCCACAATCGCAGTGAAGCCGAACGGATGAAACGTCAAAGCAAATGTTTCCTTGTAGTCGGAGAAGACCTGTACCGTCAAAACGCATCCGGAGTCCTCATGCGCTGCGTCACACCCGAGGAGGGCAAGCAGATTCTGCAGTCGATCCACTCGCATATTTGTGGCAACCACGCTGCATCCAGAATGTTAGTCGGAAAGGCTTACAAACAGGGTTTCTTCTAGCCGACTATGGTAACAGATGCTAAAGACATAGTTCACACTTGCGAGGATGCTAATTCTATGCAAGGCAAACATATCTTCCAACTCAAGAACTCCAAACAATTCCAATCTCTTGGCCCTTTGTAGTTTGGGGGCTTGACATGGTCGGGCCGTTCAAGAAAGCGCCAGGAGGGTTCACCCACTTGTTCGTCGCAGTGGATAAATTCACAAAGTGGATCGAGGCAAAACCTGTTGCAACCATAACAGCGGCACGAGCAAAGAACTTCATCATGAGTATTTATATCGATTTGGAGTTCCTAACCGCATTCATAAACGGGCAACAGTACTCAGTTCACTAGCGGCGTGTTTCAAGATTTCTATGACGACTTCGGCATCAAGATCTATTATACTTCTGTGGCACACCCACGGAGTAAGGGGCAGGTAGAGCGTGCCAATGGCATGGTCTTACAAGGTATCAAGGCTAGGGTGTTCGACCGACTACAACCAAATGCAAGGCGATGGGTACATGAACTCCCATCTGTTCTCTGGTCTCTAAGAACCACGGTTAGGCAGGCAACATGACAATCCCCTTTCTGCCTAGTCTATGGTGTTGAGGCTATGTTACCAACCGAGTTGGAGTGCGGCTCTCCACGAGTTCGGGCCCACTCAGAAGACAAATCAAACAAAGACCGACTAGTCGAACTCGATCAGTTGGAGGAAGCACGGGACATCGCAACTATCCAGTCGGCAAGGTATCTTCAAGGCCTACGTTGTTATCACAGTCAAAATGTTCGTGGCCACGCCTTTTTGGTGGAAGATCTCGTCTTGAGAAAAAATACAAACCATTAAAGACAGGTATAAACTATCCCTTTTGTGGGAAGGGCCATTCATTATCGCTGAGGTAACACGTCCAGGCACCTACCTGTAACGACCCGTTTTTCTTTTCCCGCTAGTCTTCGTTTTCCCGAGCTCCCCTCCTATCCTGTCAGCTGTGCTTCAGTTTTTCTCCCCGGCTAGCCGACTACCTTCTCCCTTGAGCCGAGTAGATTGCTACTCAGTCCTTGCATCCTGCCCTTTCCTTTGTTTTACTCGGACCTCCTTGCTGCCGAGTAAGCACTGTGAAGGGGCCGACTACCTTGTTGAGACCTGTTGTTTCCTTGTCCCCCGAGTTGCACCCGCCGTTGGACGCCGACTACCGGAGTGGAAAAGAACCAGTCTTCACCTGTCCGCAGCATCGCTTGGACCGATGGACAATAACCTGCAGCATCGCTTGGACCAGTGGTCAGTCCGAAGCCCTGTCAGTGAGATTTCTCCAACCTGTCCTAGCCTTGACCTTAATGTCTCATCGCAGCTACAGTGCCTGCCAACTCCTCTGACCAGTTGGACTCCAAGGTCACTCCCTGTCAAATCCTTTGTCAGTTCACCTTGACTTTTTCTCCCTACCCGTTGCCCAACTCCACCGTGCCTCACTCTTGCACGCCGGTTATATATATGGCCAACCGTGCCCCCTTCTTCCTTTGTTTTGCAAACCGGCCAGCTCCAGCTCTGCTAAGTTTCGTCCTCTCAAGCTTTGGAGCTCTGTCGCCTGGTTCGCAAGCCTGGTTCAGCCGACTGCCTCCTTTTCTGCAGCCGACTACTTCTTGATCCTTTTTCTTGGTGTTTTACTTCTCCTGCTTCTCAGTGTTTCTTTCTGCTTGTTCAGAGCCTGAACCGGTGGACGATCCAGAAGCCGCCTTCGCCGAAGAAGACCCCTCCTTGGAACAAGGCAAGCCTCTTTGATCATATTGTTTCCCATATATGCAAAACTATGTTGTTTGGAAAATATTATGCATGCTTAGTTTACACCTTTTTAAACTGTTGGCCTCGGTTTTGCAAGCGCAACCGATGGACCTACCAGTAGTAACACTTATTTGGTAGGATGTTGTTATATTTCTCCCTTGAAGAGCCCCACAAATGGCACGCTAGCATCCTATCTGAGGATACGATGCCGAGTAGAATGGCTTAGCTCTGCAACGTTGTTGTCGTTGGGAAAAACGTTGTTTTACCAAACTGATTGGAAAACCCGGTACTCCGTGTATCGCGTGTTTGTGAAACAAATAAAGTTGTGAAAATCTTGATATACAGAGACAGTGCCTGTGTGGCTTGGCTATGTATCATCATTAAGGACCGTTTCCTTTGGGAATTCCATCCGAGCATCTTACAGTGCGACCAGACGGGTGTTATGGATGCCCCTGGCCGAGTAAATAGTAGGTTTAGGAAGTTCAGTGCCGACCACTGAATCCTGTGTGGATCTTTCGGCTGCATTGGATAACTCTAGACTGGCTTTGGAAATGGCCTTGTCACGAATTTCTGGGTACAGGCCAGTACTCGGTGTAATTTTCGTGTCGGATGGTAAAGCGCACACCCTCTGCAGAGTTTAGCAGAACTGTGTCGAACAGCCGTGCCACGGTTAAGGGCGATGCAAGGTGATTCCCATAGCGTAGATTTGTTTGCCTGTGATTTGTGAAAGTGTTTGATGGGAAGGGAACCGTGACCAGAGTTTGCCGAGTGAGCAAACGGAAGGCCTGTGTGGCCAGAAACGGATCTGTGTGATCCGGGGTGCGAAGCACCATAATCAAGTGTATGAAAAGTAAACAGGATGAAGATCATGCTCCCGGGTTGTAGCCAGGGCAGCAAAGTTTAAGCCCCCGGGTTGTAGCCAGGGCGGCAAATTCAGTCTTCGGGTTGTAGCCAGAAGACGGATTGATCGTGCTCCCGGGTTGTAGCCAGGGCAGCAGATTGATCAGGCTCCCGGGTTGTAGCCAGGGCGGCCGATTAGCTAGCTGGTTGTAGCCAGCCTAGCGGCATTTAGTGCCATGAACATGCTCCCGGGTTGTAGCCAGGCAGCATCGTTCGAGCCCCGGTTTTTAGCCAGGCGGCCGATTAGCTAGCTGGTTGTAGCCAGCCTAGCGGGCATTTAGTGCCATGATCATGCTCCCGGGTTGTAGCCAGGGCAGCGATGATGAGCCCCCGGGTTGTAGCCAGGGCGGCCGACTAGCTAACTGGTTGTAGCCAGTGTAGCGGGCATCAAGTGCCACAGCTGAGATTTGGTTGTAGCCGAGTCTCAGGGTCAACGAGTGGTTGTAGCTACTCGGGAAGTACAGGACCAGCAAATGCGAAGTAAAAGATGATAAGAACATATATGATTATGCTTGATTCATTAAGTGGCGAGTTGTTGGAAAGCAACTTGCGGAATGGATAGGGGCGTGAGCCTCTGTCCGACAACAAAAATTTAAGCTCACTAGTGTTTGCAAAGAAAAGAGTTTCTTAAGGCAATTTTCGCAAATAACCTTTAGCTTTCTGTCTGACCGACATGGCATCATTTCCGGCTTGCTGAGTACGAAGTACTCACCTTGTTCATATATATGTATAGTAGGTTTTGGAGAAGAAGACGAAGATCGACTGCTGCCGAGTTCCTCCAAGACCAGGCCGATTACGAAGACTTCTGAAGGTTTCGAGCCTAGTTCCCAACCGTGCCTGTGGAGTAGTTTTTGCCCAGCTTCCGCCCTGTTTCTGCTGTTTCGCTAGTTTACCTGTGATTATTTTGCCCATCCCGGTCGTCCTGGATGGATTCCTTTTTTTGTACGTATATGTAAGTACTCTGCTTATGTATTATTGTAGCTCTGTGTTGTATCATTGTTGTGCGTACCCGACTACTGATCCTGGGATCGGGTGCCTTATGCACATGGTGGCCTTCCACCTAGTCGGGAGGCGCCACACTACCGACTAAAGACTAGAGACGGTGCCCTAGTTAGCAACTCATAGAATATAGAACAGCTACGTCTTTTCTATACCTGAGTCTTGTATTTCTTTTATACATATGTATAAAGTTTTTTCTTTTTCTCTGACTCACTACATCGCTTGTTCCAACTGAGTAGTGAGTCGGGGGCTGCATGTATTATGTGCCTTGTTAATAAAATCCGAGCTTGTTTTATCTAAGTCATGAAGTTCTACAATGATTATACTAAGTTTGCCCGAGTATCACTTTCAAAGGAGAACATTTTTTCGTAAGTTCCTATCGATCTACTCGGCGCAGACTACATAGTCAGGTAAAGCTAATGACGACTCAGAATAAACAAGTACTCGGCATCACTTTACAAAATATTTATATAAGTTTTTATAAAAGTTATATACATTCATCAATAGTCACCGACTGCATAATTGTTTTATTTTTACATGCCTAGGTCCTTAACTATTGCCTCCGCGGTCGGCCTCACTTGGCTGATCAACTCCAGTGCCTCTTCGGGAGTTGTCCCCTCGGTAAAGCCCTCACCCCTCGATATCTACCCTGGGGTAGATCAATTTCGTCATGGAAAGAGCTTGGGCGATGCCAACAGCTACACGCTCATCCGAGTACCTTTTCAAGATATTCGGGGCTTCGCTTAGGCGTGCCTGCACCTGGGTGACGGTACTGGAGCTGGTCCCGGGAAAGTGAGGCTGCATGATGTCCAGGAGCCCTTTCACGGATCCAGCAAGGATCTCCTGTGACTCCTTGACAATCTTGATTTCCTCCGTGCAGGCGCTGAATTGAACCTGGGTGTTGACTTTTGGAACTGTTCAGACATATCAACAAGAACATTTGTTAGCCGAAAAATACAGTCGGAGCAACAAGAAGATGGGTTAAGATCATTGTTAGGCGGGAGACTTACTAGCATAGTCAGCCTCCACCTTGGCTTTGGCCTTCTCCACTTCCTCCAGCCTTTTGTCATGTTTTTCCTTCTCCTTTGCCTGGGCTTTCAGCTCGGCTTCGAGGGCTGCAAATCAAAATAGTCAAGAACTCAAGATTACAGTCAAAACTCAACAAGGCTATCGGGAATCAACAGTGCTGGAGAAATCTACTCGGGATTCACTCGCGAGGATAACACAAAAGACTTACTTCTGATCTTTTCAACTAGGGCCCAGTTTTTGTCCCTGGCTTATCAACCGATCCCCTTAGCCATGTTTCCCTCTCTTGGCTAGTCAGCTCCAAGTCATCCTTGGCCACCTAGAGCTGGCGCAGTCATTGGAGTTGAGGGGCAAGCTCGGTCAGGACCTTATTCATCTTCTCCGAGTGATTGACAATCTTCTGCTCGGAACAAACAGAAGAAAACAGAGTCAAATGGCAGAGTACCAGATCAATAGAAACTGTCAAGAACCCAACATGGCGAGATTCACTACATACCTGGACTCCCCTGGACGCAGCGATTGCAGCATGAATAAGATTTTCATGCTCCCTCGATGCTGCTTGCTCGTCGTGCTCGTAGCTCTCTGCAACTCCCTCGAGGGTGACCCAATGAAAAGTTCTTGGGAAGTTGCACGGAGAGGCTTCAAGCCGGGGGAGATCTCCTTTATCAGAAGACGACGATATGGACGGCGATGGGGTCCTGGCCCTGAACTCGATAGCTGCAGGGGCTTCGGCGATCTGCTCGGGGGCTGGGACAGCAGCTTCAGCATCCGTTCCCTGGTTGGCCGACGCTGGTAACTCTGCTGTCAGGACTGTTTCAGCTTCAGCAGCTGGGGTAGCTTCTGGCTTAGCAGGTGACGTTACTGGTACTGGCTCGACTAGGATTGGCTCGATGGCAAGAGCTAGTGGCATAGTCCCCTTGGGATCTATGTCAACTCGATTCCTGCAGAATATGTCAGATATCAAGACACTACCACATCATCCAAGATTCTTAGAAGATTGAAGATTGCTTACCTTTTGGAAGTCTTGAACTTCCACAGGGGAGCTCCAGAAGATGTCAGCGAGGGGCTTGATAGCCTGCTCGGCGGCGGAGAGCTATTGGCTGTCGGGCCAATCGATGTGACGGTCGGCGGTGGTGATTTTGCCCTAGTTGGCTCTGTTCCTGACATAGTCGACTGGGTTGTCAAGGCACTCGGCGATGATGGCCTTGGGCTTGGCGGCGCTGGCCTTGGGCTTGGAGACACTAGTCTTGGGCTTGGTGGCCTGGGAGCTAAGCTAGTAGGGTCCTTGATCCTCAGGCTCCCCGGCGCTACACTCGGTGTGCTTATTCTCTTCTTGCCCAGGTCTTCAAATGGTTTCTTCCCAGCCCTTTTGGAGCTAGGTTGGGTAGCAGAAGGACTGGCTGGCCATTTCTTCGACTGGGTGGCCGACTGGTTTTGGGAGTCATTGTCAAACTCCATACAATCCTGCAAGTATTTCGATGACATACGTCATGCATTACAAAACAATCCAAGATAAATATTCATAAACATTCATCACAGAAGAATGACAATCCAATATCAATCTTTCAAGATTATTTATGGCCGAGGCCTGTTCCTACTTGAGGGTGTGGGGGCGCATTCTGTGCCCTCAGTCTCCACTACCCCATTGACAAAAAAGCCGAGTAAGGTATCGGTGACCTTGTTCTTGTCGGCTAAGTCAGGGTATTCACGGCTAGGATCATCCTTGCCCTAGTAATCCCAACCAAAGTGGCTCCTAGCCTTCAGAGGTCTGGTGCGGCAGTTCAGGAAGCACTTTGCCACCCAAGGACCAATCAGCCCCGAGCTCTTCAGGAGGTCTATTTTCTCTATCAGTTGGTATACTTTGCCCATTTCTTCGTAGTTTGGCACTGACGACTAGCTGAGCAGAACTGTTGGTGGAGAACCAGCGAAAGGGGGTAGAGAAGGTTCAAGATTAGAACAGTAGAACCATTCTCTGTGCCAGCCCTTGAAGGAGGTTTTCAAAGGAATGTTGAGATAGGTCTTTTTCATTTCATTCCTAAGTTGAAGACCGGCTCCCCCAATGGTTTGGATCTTATTTTTGAATGGCTGGGGCTTGATGTGAAACAAATAACGGAAAAGATTGAAATGGGTCTTGACCCCTAGAAAGGCTTCGCACAGAGTGGCGAAGATAGAGATGTACAGGATAGAGTTGGAATTCAAATTCACCAACTCTATTTGATAAAAAGACAAAAGTTGGCGAAGGAAATCCGAAGAAGGGAGGGCGAGACCGCGATCGAAGAACAAGTGAAGACAACGGTCTCACGGATTTGGGCGCCGGCATGGATTCCCCTTCTACGATGCGCCAATGGATGACATGTTGTCGCTACAGCATCAACCGCTTCTCCAAGAGCTTCAGCTTCAACAAACTGTAGTCCAACATCAGCCAAACTCTGGCGGTCATCGCTGGGATCTTAAATGGGGCTTTCGGCATTGCTGGGAGTGAGAAGATTTGGGGAAAAGATTCGTGGAGGCTTGGAATGGATGCAGCGAAGCAGAATCAGGCGAGTCTTGAGTGGGGGACGCAAGCTATAGCGAACCCTAGCGAGGTGGAGCGCGAAATTTAGGCGCGGAAGTTGGAAGACGAAACGATTGGCGGATTGGAGAAGATGAGGGAATCTTTTCTCTTTCTCCCACTTTATAGAGCCTGTACTGACAAATGGGCTTGGGCCGACTAATTCAGTACTGGGGCACAAGACATGAGTTTCTAAATGGCATGCTCTATTGAGCCGACTGCTGGCTGTATTAAAATCACAGTGCAGATGCTATTTACAGAAACCGATTAAATAATCATACATGCTTCATGAAAGCCTAATTGCTGGACACATGTGTTCAGATATCTGTATTATTTACCAGGTATTGAGGATATATCCTTATAAGGTTCGACAGCTGGTCTCCATTAAAATTGGGAATGCAGATATCTCTCAAGTACACCTGACCATATATTAGGTTAAAATCCAAAAAGTGGTACTTGGCTTACATGCTTAGCCAAAAATTGCACTGAGCAAAAATTATTCTAGCTGACATGATGCTGAAGAGTCTAATTTCCGTGTAGTATACTATTCGGGAAGGACTAAAAGATTAAAGATCTTTGACTTTATGTTTAATTGTTTCATAATTAAGCATAAAGTCGGAAACTATACCTCATAAGTATGCCTATTCGGCGTACACTATTTATATTTTTCATGAAGCCCTTCATAGCCTTATTGCCAGCTGACATGAAGCAAGACTCGAGAGAAGAAGCACTCGGACAAAGAGTACTCGGAAGCAATGCACTCGGGAATTCTTCACCGTAGAGGATGAGCACTCGGCATCAGCTGTGACTCAACTATAAAGGTCTCAGGGGCTGCTGTGGAGGCCATGGGCGCCGGATACCTCATGAGAAGCATTTGGACCACTTGGATAAAGGATGGGTCTAACCTTGTAATTAGGGATATAATAAGACTCGGCATATATTACCTTGCACGATAAGGAAAAGATATAGTTTTAGTCGGGCACGTTATATTCCTGGAAGGAAATCCCTTGGTCGGAGTCTGACTGGGATTCCTACTCTGTAACCCTGTCTCTCGGTATATAAGGGAAGGCAGGACGCCCACTGAGGGCATATCAGAATCTCACTAGAGAAACCTTAAAGGCAATACACCATAACTGAACGTAGGGTATTACCTCATCTCGAAGACCTGAACCAGTATAAATTGTTCTATATTTCTTTGCAATCCATTAAGTTTAGGTCTCACGAGTAGTCCCATATTCTTATTGCCAGTGTAAAACATCGACAGGTAGTGTTTGAATAGCTTAGGGAAGTGGCTTGTAAGCCGCACGTAGAACGAGAAACATCATTAGCGCATGACTAATTAAATATTAGCTATTACAAACTTAAAAAGCGAATTTATTTGCTTTTTTAAAGAAATTTCTATATTGAATTTTTTTAAAAAACATCTTATTTAATGTTTTAAGAAACATGCTAACGGAAAACAAGGTAATAAACTCAAGCCAAAAGCTATTGCAAACACTACTTTAGTAGTTAAAAAATAACCACGTTTGCATACGCTCCGGGCCTCATCATTGTGGTTCATATGGGCCGGTCTTAGCAAGGTGAAGTTCATAGGCCGATGGCTAGTACGTGCACAGCTCTGTTCTTAGTAGCTAGCTTGCTAATTCATACTGTTTCAATTTCCCTTATGTCCAGCTGGTAGATACTAATTTGTGTTCATCTTCATGCCCTCCCAGTGATATAGCAAGCATATATTTGTAAACTCCAACATGAAACTTTATCACCTATTACAAACTAAATTGCTTGACAGTAAAATCAGAGGAGATGTGAATGAAGAGCAAAGTAGCCATGGCATGGAGCTCTGGAACGTAGAAAGTAGAGGCATCAGGAAGTCGAAATGGTGTCTCTGCTCCCATTACCACCCTTGTTCTTCGTCGTACAGAGAGAACATACCAATATAACCACCAAGTGGAGGAAGAAGTGATGGAATGGTCTATCGAGCCGGCGAGAGGAATCTCTGCACCAACAATGAGAAATCAAGAACTGAAGAGATTAAGCGGATTCATCACTCATGTTCCTAAGCTAATGGCAACAAAGGGATGGTGACCATGATCCGACCCTATGTGCCATCCACAGCAGCAGCAGCATCCACTGACATTGGCTTAATTGACACTGGCTTACATGGTGTTGGTTTCTACTTCTTGCTTCTAGCTTCTCTCTTAGTTTTCATTAGCACGCTTCCCAAAACGTAAAACGATGTATTTTTTTATAAAAACTTTTTTTATGAAAGTATATTAAAAAACAAATAGATCTATTTTTTAAATTTTTAATAGTTACTACTTAATTAATCGTATACTAATAACGTTTCTTGTTTTATATACGGCTTATAAGCCATCGGCAAAAGTCAAAACAAACAGGCCCTTAATCGATGTTAGGACCTCCTGAGCTAAACGAAATCTTTCCCTTTTTTTTTAGAAATTCTAAGTCTTATATTGACAAACGACTAAATCTATGTTCTATCATCGATGAGTGCAAGTTATAAGAAATGTCATTATACAAACAGTTTTGTCTTACGCATATTATCAAGAAACAATCGATTCAGAAAATATAATGAACCAAGGAAAATTAGCTCAAGAGCGTCACACAATGTGTGAAAAGTATGCCTACCCATAGAATTGAATCTCAACATATCGACATGCAGGTAGGCCAATAATTCTTGAAGAGAAACGAAAGGCAAACAATTAACAACTCAAGGAATTAATCAAGATCCAAGCAGCTGAAAACTCCTTCGTGTACGGGGCAACATGCGGGGCTGTGCTGCTCGAGGAGGCCGCACGCCGTGGCCGCCCCGACCGCGAGCGGCGTGCCTGGAACCATCATCTTCAATCGCAGCTGCGCGCCGTCCCTCGAGCGTGGTTGCACGGGCAGGGCCACCAGCCAGCATCCCTCAAGCCTCAAGCGACAAGCGCAGATTGGGGCGGCGGCCTAGATGCCGGCCTCGACCCTGCATGAGCGCAATGCCTGCACGAGCACGAACCAAACCGCCGCCTCCTGCAAGCACGCCGATGCCGCCCGCCCCGCCACAAACCAAACCGCCGCTGTCGCCGGTGCCCGCGCTGCCAGGAACGGCGCCACCGACCGGGGAAGTCTAGCTAGGGTTTTTCATGTTTTTTCACCTTCGTATGGACGACAGGATCTATTGACCTCTTTTGGCTCTCGGGATAAGGGCAGTTTGGGTATTTAGATAAATTTAGATCGGGCTAACGGAGGTCCATCGATGGTAATGGAACAGCAGTGACAAAACTAGAATGAAACAACCTATACGATGATATTTTTTAGAATTGACATTCGTCAATGACAAAAAAAAAATAGAATTGGTCAATCGTTTGTCGATGATAAAACTTAGAATTCCTCTCTCTTCTTTTTCATTCCTTGTGAATTCATGGATAGACTAACATTGATATGGGTCTGCCATTCAAGCACCCTACCCAACTTGCAGGTTTACTCCAGTATAAAAAAAAGTATCCGCACCAGTATATAGTCCCTCAAAACACAACCTGCGAGATCAATCTCTCTTCATAAATTCTTGGAGGGCATGCATGAGGAGGAGGATGGCAATAGGTCAATGTATATAAGCTAGTCTCACTATAGATGGGCAATCATGCCCAGTAGGAAACGGAGGCACTAGGAGATCGATATGAAGTTGCAACCGGGCCGCTCAATCAGTCTCTGAAGCTCATAGCGCAAGGCCGCAAACCGAGCAAAAGCTCTAACCTATTCTGTAGCTCTATGCTCGCCAAGGATGTGCCTCGCCCTTTGCACCGGTGGCTGACCAAGATTGATGTCGTAGGTTGTGCTGACCGCGCTGACCAAGCACAGCCGTATGCTTTGTCCTGATGATCCGAAGGACTAAGTAGCATAAGCATGGATTAGCCCCATATAGAATTCATTGTGTGAGGATATATTCATCATGCATATCAATATCCAGGTAAGAAAGAAATGTTGTAATTAATTAATTATTTGTTTTATCGACAAGAGCACCGACCAATAGAGCGACATAAACTTTCTCACCTGACTTCTCAGCTCTTTTTACAGATGCATAGCCCAAATTTTGGGATACTAATCGAAAGAATTGATTTTCGCTTTAGAATAGTTCTGAGCACTCTTGACAAGAAAAAATTAGGCCATCTTCTACGAACAACTTAACTGAAACTAAAATAATAACATCTTCTACGGATAACTTAACTGAAACTAAAATAATGACAGATTCTGCTAGATAGGGAGTAACTATTTTCTTTTTTGTGTTTTTAGGCTCAGATTGGAATAGGACCCTCTGCATTAGACGTACTAATACAGAGAATGAACAGCTTCTAATACATTAGGAGAAGCTCCCAGCCAACTAATCATAATCTAACAGTTCAAACTATTCACTGTAGTAATTACTACCCCTCCATTCGAATATACATGAGTACAGTTTTTCTGTCTTGTTCAGAAATAAGAGGCACACATGTTCTCCTATACAAATAATATGAGATTTTTCAGTTAATACACCTGTGTAACCCATTAATATTAGAGGCTTTTTAGAGGTACCGTATCCTGACCGTTGATTGTGCGAGATCTAACGGCTGAAAAGGCGCGGTACCGTCCGGCACCGCCTCCCTGCGGGAGCAGGTATCGACTGCATTCTGACGGTGGGAGGGTAAAACTGTAATTTCCCATTAACCCTTTCTCCCAATCTCGATCCAGCGACCTCATCGCCTCCCTCCGTCCCTCGCGCGGTCGTGCGCTGCCTCCCCACCTCCCGCCGATCACCACCTCCTCCGTTGACCGCTCCCTCCAGCTCCTCCCACTCGTCGTGGACATCGACAGTCGCCGCCTCATCTACTCCCACTCGCGAGCCGATGCCACTGGCTACCATCTCCTCCGCGAGCCGATGCACCTGACCTTTTTATCCATTTCGTTTTTGCCCTCATCCTCATCACCTCATGAGAACAGAGGAAGCTCGTGCTGTCTCCTCCATGGCCATGGAGGTTCCTGATCTGGATCTTCTCTCATCCAAAAAAATTCCTTTCAGACACAGCCTCCTGACACCATCATGCTCATTTGCCCTCAACCAATTTAAGACTATGTCACCGAAGCTAGTGGCGGCGGCTTCACATGCAGACTCGGCGTACGCATGGTACCAGTACCTGCAGGTACCCTTCATGGACCGTAAAAACTCTCTTAACATTAGCATATATGCATTAATTAAACGTGACACCAAACATTATGCGGAGGGTTGTATTAGTCTCATCATTTGTCTTGGTCATTGTGCATATGGCTAGATGCCTTGTATATTGGAACGGAGGGAGTATTTCTCTTTGGTGTGTAACTTTTGTAATAATATGACGTTGGGATTTGCATCTTTGACGCAGCCACTGGGTTATCCATCATTAAAAATCATACAATTATACAGTAACGTGCTAAGTAGATGTCCACATTAGCATCACGTATTGTAGCAGACTTGCCATATTGTTGTTAAGGGGCTCTCTGCAGTACTCCAACTGATCTGCGTCCAATTGACATGCTCTCTCCTTCAGACGGTCAGGCACATAAATGTGGTGATTGTTTATGAACATAATGATTTATTAGTAGTTCAGCAGAATCAGGTTTCCGTTAATATTAACTTCACTTGGCGAGCTAAGGGGCTATTTGGTTGGTTATTTCAATTTATTAAACTTTTATAGCTAATATGTGACATGCCACAATTTATATGGCTAAGAAATCCTTGGCCATATGTTAGTCAAGTTATGGCAAAGATATATGCCTATGACAAGTAAGGACAAAATTAAAAAGTGTGACATGATAAAAATATGGTAATAAAACAAACATTAGACTAAGTTGGTCAAAATTGTTTTACCAAAGTTGTGACAAAGTGTGGCAACCATCCAAACTCCCTCTAAGGCTGAGTTTGAGAACGAGGGAAAAAAAAGATAATGATGATCACGCAAAACGAGGTAAGCTATTAGCACATGATTGAGTATTAATTATTTTAAACTTGGAAAATAGATTCACATGATTTTTTAGCAGCAACTTTTAGATAGAATTTTTTTAAAAAAAACGCACCGTTTAATAGTTCGGGAAGTGTGCTCATAAAAAATGAGAGAAGTTTTTTTCCTATCATAGAGATTCGAACTATGTTTAAGTTCACATATAGGCACATAGCCAGTGCAGTTACATTGAGAGCCATGATAAATATCAGTGGCAACATCGATCGATCTTACTGTACATATCATTTCACAGCCTATGCCCATCGTTGTATAGGAGAGTGAGTAGGACTCTTGAGGAGGAATGGAAAATGGCAAGCAGCATTACAAGTCGAATAATATGATGAATTTCACTATGAAATGGAGGCACCGGGAATTCAGTCTCAAGCTGCTAGTGCAGCGTATGTGATCACCACCATAGAACAGTACATACCTAGCGACCAGAATTAGGTTGTGTAAGTTCAGACACCGCATAATGCACCGGCGTAGGCTGTTCACCAATGGAGCCAACGACTGGAGAGAGCTGTGCGTGTTAAGCAGAGCAACCTGAGTTGAGTCACCACCGCGGATTTTATTTGGCTATCAGCAACCTTGTTGTTGATCATGTAAAACTTTCCCCCAATCTTAATAAAGTTGATCGGTGTCCCATTGCCGTCCCAGTGAAAAAATATACTCGATCGGGTTGAGGAGAAGAGCAAGCCCGGATATTAATTAGCTATTTAATATGTCAATCCGACACAACCAAGGAACATGTCTCTTTATGAAATGTAATGTGTGCTTCATATTTGGTCTCAAAAGACACATTTAAAATGTATTAGACACACTAACCGTATTGCATGAATTGCTGAGTTATTTTACTATCCTTGATTAGATATCAAGAAGTACCACACTCTTTAGTATAAATTTTGGTACCTTTTGGTATTTTAGATACTAGAAGGTACTAAAATTTACACTAAAAATTTTGGGCTCTCCTGGTGCCTCTCAAGAACTATAAAATTTTTCTAAATTGCTATCATTTCAGTGTGGAGAAAGCAACATATTTTCTGATCGGTTCAACCAATTTAATTTTATTTACTTCTCAAAGAGGGAAGAGGTATATATACGTCTATCTAAAAATGGGAGAAAAAAATCATCAGTATTATGTGACACCATCACGCTCGTTCTATATTATACTCCCTCCGTCTTAAAATATAGTAAACTAGTACTAGATTAGACAGCACCTAGTATTATGAATCTAGACAAGAGGAGAAGTACTAGGTGATATCTAATCTAGTACATGGTTGCTATATTTCGCTATATTTTGTGATAGAGAGAGTATGAGGGAAGGTAATTGAAGAGGGTAAACCCATGGTTCTAAAGAATTTAGGTAAGTATCCAATATTTAAAATATATTTAATGATTACATCCGGCACGAAATCGGTCCAAGGCATGTTTATTTTCACTCCATGTGACTTCTTGTAAAGGCTAACGTTGACGCGATTCTGCCATTCAAGCATCAATCTTTATGTACGAAAAACAAGTTTACTCTGAGGATCAAAGGTGAAGACTGGAGACAGCTGGTAGAGTAGTTGTAACGCGATTCACAAGCCATATATATCATACATATATGAGATTTTCTACGGCTCTTGAGAAGAGGTATCATATTAATTTTCTATATAAGTTTTGGTAGTACCTCCTCGGTGTTAATTAAGACATAAGGAAATACCATAAATTAAAACTAAAATTTTTTATACCTTCTTAAAAGCCATAAAATTAATCTATATATACATGCATGAGAGAAGGATGTGCATATTCATACCCGTCAGACACAACCTGGGTCATCTAGATCTCTGTTAAATTCTTGGAGAGCATGCATGCAGCATGCAGCATGCAGCTGGAGGATGGTTAATCATGTTCAGAACTTTAGATACAATATAGGAAAGGGAGACACCAGGATTTTGATGTGAAGTTGCAGAGCCACTCAATCAGTTTATTTAGGATACACAACGAGATCAGGAAGTGAGTGATGAGCAAGCGGCGAGACCCAGGAATACGCTGTCACTGTCTGCGCTTAGCAAGCCGGTGCCTCCCTTTGCACATAGCGCATCCATGCCCATAGCGCTGCCCATGAAGAGCATGACTATGGCTGAAAGCAGCCTCGACTGCCGTGAAACTCGTCCCCATGATTCAAAGCACTGCAGAGTAGTTCAGGACAGCAAGAACTTTGAGGCTTGGGCAACTCCAGGACAATCTACGGCAGGACCATCTCCACAACAAACCATGATGAATCTCAAAGCTGGTTGGTAAGTACAGTTCTGAAGGTGAAGTTTTTTTTTCTTTTTGCATGACTTGTAGGGCAGGATAGAGCCAAGTCCAGCCTGCTGAAGGATCGATCAGTTAGCGACCACAGTCTCTTCGTCCCAAGGCAGGGCGGAGCCTCCACCCCTGTCCAAAGGATGGCGACATATTTGTCTACTTCGTCTTTCAAGAATGTGGAACAATATTATGATCATCTCAACCTTCTCAATATAAATTACATTTTGCCAGCCGAGTACTTTTTTTTACCTCTACCTTAGTGCTTTACTACCAGTATTTATCACCAGTTGAAATGATCTAATCAGCTAATTTGTAAGTTCTATTATAGTGATCTTTCAAAAAAAGGTTTTATTACCAATAGAAAAAATATTCTACTGGCAACTGTTGAGGTGATATTATAAATAGGTATAGTCTTGGATGAAAAAAAGATGAAAGGCCTAGATGGATTTTATTACCAGTAAAGACCGTGATAAAATTAAAATTGTTTTTTGTGTGTAGATGTAAAAACAGATAGTTTTATTGAGCAACTCATGCACATGCAACCCTCTCAAAACAACAAAAGCACCGTTGTGGGCTTTGTCGACAAAATTTTAGTGCCCACGCTGCAAACCAGTGTGATACTATGACCTCACATATTTGAGCAATATATGTTGCAAACAATACCAATGCCTGCACGAGCACGAACCAAACCGCCGCCTCCTGCAAGCACGCCGATGCCGCCCGCCCCGCCACAAACCAAACCGCCGGTGTCGCCGGCGCCCGCGCTGCCAGGAACAGCACCACCGACCGGGGAAGTCTAGCTAGGGTTTTTCATGTTTTTTCACCTTCGTATGGACGACAGGATCTATTGACCTCTTTTGGCTCTCGGGATAAGGGCAGTTTGGGTATTTAGATAAATTTAGATCGGACTAACGGAGGTCCATTGATGGTAATGGAACAGCAGTGGCAAAACTGGAATGAAACAACCTATACGATGATATTTTTTAGAATTGACATTCGTCAATGGCAAAAAAAAAATAGAATTGGCCGATCGTTTGTCGATGATAAAACTTAGATTTCCTCTTTCTTATTTTTCATTCCTTGTGAATTTATGGATAGACTAATATTGATACGGGTCTGCCATTCAAGCACCCCACCTAACTTGCAGATTTACTCCAATATAAAAAAACTATCCGCACCAGTATATAGTCCCTCAAAATGAGGAGGAGGATGGCAATAGGTCAACGTATATAAGCTAGTCTCATTATAGATGGGCAATCATGTCCAGTAGGAAACGGAGGCACCAGAACTCTTGAGGAGGAATGGAAAATGGCAAGCAGCATTACAAGTCGAATAATATGATGAATTTCACTATGAAATGGAGGCACCGGGAATTCAGTCTCAAGCTGCTAGTGCAGCGTATATGATCACCACCATAGAACAGTACATACCTAGCTAACCTAGCGACCAGAATTAGCTAGGGCCTAAGATTGGCGATCAACACACCCGGGAACGCTTCTGCGAGGCCCTGCTTTGGGTTGCAAGGAACCGTGGTGATTGTGTAAGTTCAGACACCGCATTGCCCATAATCATGTTGTTCACCAATGCACCGGCGTAGGCTGTTCACCAATGGAGCCAACGACTGGATTTATTTGGCTATCAGCAACCTTGTTGTTGATCATGTAAAACTTTCCTCCAATCTTAATAAAGTTGATCGGCATTCCATTACCGTCCCAGTGAAAAAAATATACTCGATCGGGTTGAGGAGAAGAGCAAGCCCGGATATTAATTAGCTATTTAATATGTCAAAACCGACACAACCAAGCAACATGTCTCTTTATGAAATGTAATGTGTGCTTCATATTTGGTCCCAAAAGACACATTTAAAATGTATTAGACACACTAACCGTATTGCATGAATTGCTGAGTTATTTTACTATCCTTAATTAGATACCGAGAGGTACACACTCTCTAGTATAAATTTTGGTATTTTTGATATCTTAGATATTAGAAGGTACTAAAATTTACACTAAAAATTTTGGGCCCGGTGCCTCTCAAAAACTATAAAATTTTTCTAAATTGCTATCATTTCAGTGTGGAGAAAGCAACCTATTTTCTGACCGGTTCAACCAATTTAATATTTTTATTATCAAAGAGGGAAGAGGTATATATACGTCTATCTAAAAATAGGAGAAAAAATCATCAGTATTGTGTGACACCATCACGCTCGTTCTATATTATACTCTTTTCGTCTTAAAATATAGTAACCTAGTACTAGATTAGACACTACCTAGTACTGCTATATTTCGTGACAGAGAGAGCAGGAGGGAAGAGAATTGAAGAGGGTAAACTCATAGTTCTAAAGAATTTAGGTATGTATCCAATATTTAAAATATATTTAATGATTACATCCAGCACGAAATCGGTCCAAGGCATGTTTATTTTCACTCCATGTGACTTCTTGTAAAGGCTAACGTTGACGCGATTGTGCCATTCAAGCATCAATCTTTTTGTACGAAAAACAAGTTTACTCTGAGGATCAAAGGTGGAGACTGGAGACAGCTGGTAGAGTAGTTGTAACGCGATTCACTAGCCATATATATCATACATATATGAAATTTTCTACGGCTCTTGAGAAGAGGTATCATATTAATTTTCTATATAAATTTTGGTAGTACCTCCTCGGTGTTAATTAAGACATAAGGAAATACCATAAATTAAAACTAAAATTTTTTATACCTTCTTAAAAGCTATAAAATTAATCTATATATACATGCATGAGAGAAGGATGTGCATATTTATACCCGTCAGACACAACCTGGGTTCTAGATCTGTTTCTTTCAAAAAAAATTATTTTATCTAGGCCAAAATTATTACTCCACTTAAGAATTGCCTTCCCCACTCTGAGTGCTGTAATTAAAGGATCCTAGAATTGAACAAAAAATCATATGAACGATCAAGATGACGACTTGAACGCACGTGAGAGCCAGTTACCTTGCATGTGGTGAACTCCATGAACCTGTGCTTCTCGTTCTCGGAGAAGATGCGGGAGTGGAGCATGGGTGTGTAGGCCGCGGTAGCCCCGTAGCGGCGGCACAGCATGCGGAAGGGGAGCGAATCGCATGAAGAAGACCAGCGGTGGCGCGCGACGAAGGGCGGCACGACCGAGCCCTGGGGCGGCGCGTGACGGAGGGCGGCGGCACGACCCTAGCGCGAGCCTCACGTGTGGGAACGGATGGCCCGTGGAATCCCCGATGGCAGGTGGGTAATTTTTTTTAAAACTTTGTAAGGACTTTGGTATATGGTTCCTCTGATTTCTGTGTGAAGCTGCATTTTGGCTGATTCTCTATCCCTGTGTAAAAACATGAATCGCTTCGAGTTGATTCCACTCAGGAGTTGTGGTACTTTTGTCCGTTTGGTTTAGCTCCAGCTGATTCTCACGAGAATTAGATCCAAAAATCCCTATCAAACGGGCCCTAGATCTCTGTTAAATTCTTGGAGAGTATGTATGCAGCATGCAGCTGGAGGATGGTTAATAATGTTCTGAACTTCAGATACAATATAGGAAAGGGAGACACCAGGATTTCCATGTGAAGTTGCAGAGCCACTCAATCATTTTATTCAGGATACACAACGAGATCAGGAAGTGAGTGATGACCAAGTGGCAAGACCCAGGAATACGCTGTCACTGTCTGTGCTTAGCAAGCCGGTGCCTCCCTTTGCACATAATAGCACATCCATGCCCATAGCGCTGCCCATGAAGAGCATGACTATGGCTGAAAGCAGCCTCGACTGCCGTGAAGCTCGTCCCCATGATTCAAAGCACTAGCAGAATAGTTCAGGACAGCAAGAACTTTGAGGCTTGGGCAACTCCAGGACAATCTACGGCAGGACCATCTCCACAACAAACCATGATGAATCTCAAAGCTGGTTGGTAAGTGCAGTTCTGAAGGTGAAGTTTTTTTTTTCTTTTTGCACGACTTGTAAGGCAGGATAGAGCCAAGTCCAGCCTGCTGAAGGATCGATCAGTTAGGGACCACAGTCTCTTCGTCCCAAGGCAGGGCGGAGCCTCCGCCCCTGTCCAAAGGATGGCGACACATTTGTCTAGTCGTCTTTCGAGAATATGGAACAATATTACGATCATCCCAACCTTCCTAACATAAATTACATTTTGCCAGCCGAGTACTTTTTTTTTATCTCTACCTGAGTGCTTTACTACCAGTATTTATCACCAGTTAAAATGATCTAATCAGCTAATTTGTAAGTTCTATTATAGTGATCTTTCAAAAAAAGGTTTTATTACCAATAGAAAAAATATTTTACTGGCAACTGTTGAGGTGATATTATAAATAGGTATAGTCTTGGATGAAAAAAAGATGAAAGGCCTAGATGGATTTTATTACCAGTAAAGACCATGATAAAATTAAAATTGTTTTTTTCTGTGTAGATGTAAAAACAGATAGTTTTATTGAGCAACTCATGCACATGCAACCCTCTCAAAACAACAAAAGCACCGTTGTGGGCTTTGTCGATAAAATTTTAGTGTCCTCGCTGCAAACCAATGTGATACTATGACCTCACATATTTGAGCAATATATGTTGCAAACAATACCAATTCTACCAAAGCAATAAAATTTCCTCTTTGTTCCGACAAAATGTTTCCTCCTCTGTTATGTGTAATTATATTTTTGCCGATATTTACCAGAATGCCGATGGGCTTGTTGGCATTGCACGTGCACTCAACTCCACATAGACTAATCAACCTGTCCCTCACTAATTGTGTCCGACAATCTAGATACAACACGAACTGGTGCACAGCGCTTTCATCTAAGTGTTGCGTTCTCCTTGTTAGATCTTTGATCTTTTTTCCTTACTGTGGGCTAGACTATTTAGTGTGTCTCAACATAAGTTCTCGGTGCCTCCGTTTCCTAGGGCTATTGGTACAGTGGCATCACTACTAGGTATCCAAATTTTACTCCATTTTTCGCTCCTTGAGTTCTTGCACGTTTCATTAGATCTAGAATACTACTCTAGACGTGGATATATAGAAATATGTGGTAATGAGTCCCCGACTCCCCATCGGAAATCACGAATCTCATAATATTGGTGCTCACCCATCACCAACTGCTTCTATATATGGAATTGACCTGGTTATTAGCTAGTGACAATATACACATCAGGCCATCAGGGTTGCCCTGGCCTTTTGCAATTGAATGTCACATGGCACTTTTAATATGCTATCCTTTTTATGGGAAATTAAGGCGTGGTTGGAAGATTAATTCCTAGGCACTTTCCTTTGTGAGGTGCACACAGCCATACATGGGTGACAGGACTAAGGTGCCGCTCGATTTGGCTTAAACGGCCAGCTAATAAGCCGCACGTAAAACCAGAAATATCATTAGCGTGTAATTAATTAAGTATTAGCTATTACAAACTTGAAAAAGAATCTATTTGATTTTTTAAGATACTCTTATATAGAAAGTTTTTGTAAAAAACATACCGTTGTATGTTTTAGAAAGTATGCTGTCGGAGGATGAAACCTCGACGGCGGGAGGTCTGGAGGCCCCCCTTTGAGATTCGGCCAGGGGAGTAGTTCTCAGGCGAAGCCGGCGTCAGCGGGTATCAGCAAAGCGATGGATGAAGGGTTCGGACCGTCCGAACCGGGGTCGGACCGTCCAAACCGAGAGGATCACGCGGGGCCCGAGCTGGAGACAGAAGGGTCCGGACCGTCCGAATCGGGTCCGGACTGTCCGAACGGGGAAGATGATGAACAGCACGCACAAGGGAAACACGAGGATTATACAGGTTCGGGCCGCTCGGGAGCGTAATACCCTACTCCTGTGTGTATGCTATGTGGAGGTGAATATGGTTTTGAGTGTTTACAAGGAGTTTCCGGTGAGCTCAGGAGCTCGGAGGCGAGGAAGGCGAACCATGGCGAGGGTGCGCGCCGGCGGACTCTAGACAGAGCGTTGTTGCTAATGCTGAAGCTTCCTCGCCCTCTCTCGCCGGCTCGGGTCCTCCTTTATAGAGCAGGGGGTCCACAGTGCCGGTACCTCGCGAGAGATACTCTCCGGTGAGTCCTCTTGTGCACCTGTCCGGCCGCAGACACCCACGCCGGAGTTGGAGGGCTGTCCCATTGCTTACCTCCGCCTGCGACGCCTGCGCCAGAGTTGGAGGAGGGTCCAGTCGTCCCTGCCCGCCTGCTGCGTCCAAGCCGGAGTAGGTACTGCACGTCTGGTCACGCTCGGTCGGCCCCTCGCCGTGAGTGGATGGTGCGTGGAGACGGGACGGCGCCTGCCTCCGCTGCCTGGGCGTGGACTTTCGGGGCCTTCTTGGTCAAAAGTGCTCTGCTGTCGCCTCACCATTAAAACGGGTAGTTGGGGAGCCGACCGCTGGAGCCAGCCCTCCACCACATGAGGCACTGTGACTGTGGGTCCCGGGCCCGGGGCCGCTCGGGCGCTTAGCTGGAGAGCCCATCGTCGTCGGAGAATGTGGCCCTAGAGGAATTAACGTGGCCGATGACCCACGCGTCCCCGGGGTATGTGGGATCCCCTATCCCGTTTCGCCGACAGTGGCCCCTGGCCCTGTTGCTCGGCCGGGACCAGCCCCGGGCAGGAATAGGGCCACGTCTTGTAGAAACGAGGGGACGCGGGATACACTTGGTTCGCCGTGAACTGGTGAAGTTTGATGACTTGTTGCGTAGTCTGGATACGTGCCCGGGACCCGGGCTGAAAACATGGAACGAGTGTTGAGGAAGGCCGGCGGCAGCGGTCGCGATGGTGATGCGGCAGCTTGCCGCCCGTACTGTCGCCAGCGAGTTCTTCGTGGCGACCGCTGGCCGGAGGCGGCGGCAGGAATGAGGCTCGTCGTCCGTTTGGAGGCCACCACCAAATCCGCCGCTGATGAGTTCTCCCGAGCCTGGCCCGAGATGGATGCGCGGGAGAAGGAAACACTCTCCCGGGGAGAACGCGTCCGGGCCCAAGAGGCTGGGCTCGCGTCCTGAGGGTGTGAGTTCGGCGTGCGCGAGGGAGTCGCGGTTGTTCGCGAGGAAGTCGCGGTGGTTCGCGAGGATGCCGCGGTTGTTCGCGAGGAGGTCGCGGTCATTCGCGAGGAGGCGCGGGAGGCCGTGGTCGAATCCGCTGCCCCGGAGGCAGGGTTCTTCGACCGCGGCGAACATCTTGTAGAGCCGATGCCCGACGAAGAGGTTGAGGAAGATGCCGGTTTCCTTCAGACGTCATACGCGAGCGCCTTCGGGGCCCGGGGGCCCTCCATGCCCCCGAGCGCTCCTCTTCCGACGTCGCCCGGGGTCCGGTCAGAGGTACACCAGTGACTGTCCCCCGTACGATCAGGGCCTCGCTTGTGCTTGCGTCCCGGGTTTGCCTGTCTTGTACAAAGAGAGACATTTGTATACGTATATGATCGTGTTTATATTTTCGTACCTTGGTTTATTGTGTTGTTCGGAGATTGCTAGTGTTCGGGGCCTCGTGTCCGGGAGCGCCGGATGCCGGGCGCGATCTTGACAGCGGGAGCCGGCAGTCGTGAACAACCGCCGGGCCCGAGGCCCTTAGCCGGGCCCTGGCACAGCCGATTGCCCCGGGAACTCGGTCCCCAGGGGCAGCGATCGTGATGGTCTCCCACCCCGGGGACCCGGTCCCCGGGGCGCAAGCATCCGGACGCGGGCCTTCCGGAGCGATGAAGTCCATAGCTCCGGCCCCTTCCGTCTTGCGGATCCGGGGGCCTTCCGTGCCCCCGGGCGTCGCTGGCCGAGGGGGTGCAGCGAGGACAGCCCTTTGACTCACCGAGAGCCCTTCAGGGTCTGATTCTGACCGGGCGTGGGGTCCCCCGGCAGCGAAGTACCCGGCGCCTCGCCGGGGCTGGGTAGGAGCTGGGCAGGCCGGGCACCGCGGCCGGTCCTGGAACCTAGGCTGTACATACAACGGGGGAAGAATACAAATTGAGCAATATGTAAAGGTGGATAAGGTAACGTATCTGGACATTGCGGAGGGCGTCGTGGCACTGCGAACACGGTCCCGGGGCCGGGAGCGTCGCTCGCCCCCGGGAACGTCGAGTACCGGACCGACTCGCCGTGAACCGTCGTCGCACCCAGGTCCCCTTCGAGGGGCTTTGAGCAGCCGCCTGCCCCGGGTGCTCGGTCCGCGACGGCTGCGAGGGGCCCGGGGACGAGTCCGGCGGGACGGTCGAGTCCGTAGTTTCGACCCCTCCTGTCTTCCGGGTCCGGGGGCCCTCCGTGCCCCCGGACGCCTGTGGCCCTGGGAGCGCCGTGAGGCCGCGGGAACAAGCTTGACCGGAGTCGGGGTCGCCGGGCAGCGAAGCGCCTGGCGCCTTGGCGGCCGCCGGGGGAGAGCTGGCCAGGTCGGGCGCCGCAGCTCGCCCCGGGGACCTAGGCTGTCCGTACAACGGGGCAAGCATACAGAATAAGCAATGCGTAAAGTCGGGTAAGGTCACATATCTGGATGTTGTAAGCGGCAGTGTGGCTTCGCGAGCACGATCCCGGGGCCGGGAGCGTTGATCGCCCCCGGGAGCGCCGAGCATCGGGCCGATCCGCCGTAGCGCCCAGGTCCCCGGGAGCTCGGCCCCAAGGGGCCACGGGCGTCCGAGCGCGAGCCTTGCGGAGTTGGTTCAGTCTATAGGCTCGGTCCCTTCCGTCTTCCGGATTCGGGGACTCTCCGCGCCCCCGGGCACCGTCGGCTCTAGGGGGCATGGTGAGGCCGCGACGACAGGCTCTACATGATGAACTGTGAGAGCACTTGGCTCGTCCCTTGTCCATTCCATGCTGTGAGCCATTGCGTCTACCACCTCCTAGGGGCCTCTTCGCGGTTGCGACCGAGTGGAGGGAAGGATTGCGCATAAGGAATCTGCCCCCTAGCAGCAGAAAAAACCGAGCCCGGAGCCAACCAGTGCGGGACACCGCAAGCCGGGGCTTAGACGATGTCCGGGGTTTAGCAGATGGGATACGGTAGCTCGCTGGTAGGGAACAGATGCTTAGGCGCAACACCCAGCCACCGCATGGGCGCGACCCGATTATGCCCCTGGTGGGAGATCGCCACGATCGCGACATAAAGAAAGGATAAGGGCACGAGCCCGGGAACGATAATAAAAGTATTACTATGGAAAGCGAATACGCGTGGGCCCGGCCTCGGTCGGCGCTGAGGTTCAGAGGCACTTACAGGACGTGTTTTCAGATAATATTTGTGAAGATGCTCCCAGGCTTACCGAGCCTGGTTGGGAAGTTCCGATCACAGGGAGGGGCCTTCCCACGGGGGGAAGATTTCATTCCGACCCGTACGGAGATACGGCGGAGATTCGAACCCCAAACCTGAAGTGATCGGGCCCGAACCTGATGCCAAAGATAGCGCTTGAGGCCTTGCTGGTAACGAGCGACGCGGAGCGGAGCGCGCCACCTTCGTTCCTCGAGGAAGCCGAGGTTGTCGAGCTGCATATTTGTCATGGTTGATGTTTGTCGATGTAGCGCTGTACCCGAGAGCCGAAGGAGAGGTTTGGCAACAAAACGGGTTCGGCACGGTACACCAAGAAGAAACTGGGTCTCCCCGGGCGCCCTGCTTGGTGTAGTATGAATCGTCCCCAGGACCGCCGGGGAAAGGTCTACTCTACACATAGGGAACTGTGAGAGCGTCCGGTTCATTCCCTTGTCCATCCCATGTTACGAACCCAACACATGGGAAACGACGAAAGGAACGAAACCGGGAAAGATATTAAAAACTTTGCGTATGTAAAGTGTATATACATGGGGCCCCGGCCAACACTGAGTTTCTGGAGGAGTCCGGCGCTGGCCCGGGTTCACCGTAACTTACAGGTCGTTTATACAGATAGATTTGTGAAAATACTTGATGCGCCTAGGGATGGAGCTCGGACTCGCTTCCCTCGCGAGCCTCGAGGCTGGGAAAGGCATGTGCTTGGACCCGGGGGCCCCGACTATCATGCGGAGGATGTGTTCGGGACCCGGGGGCCCCGGACTGGAATACGTTTTTGATATAAGCCGGGTTCCGGGGGCCCGGGCTTGAAATATGGAATGTGAGACGGCCTTCCGGATGCATTCTCGCCGGGGCGGTGCTGTCCGGGCTCCGCGCCTTACTTTGGGTGTCGCGTTCCTAGGCTTGCACTCGCCTTGGCGAGGCCGCCCTGGTTCGGCTCCTCGGTGTCGGGCCCGGGGCACGGATTCGAGAATCCATGCCTCGGCTCAAATATGTGCCCGGGACCCAGGGGGCCCCGGACCGGAATAAGATTCGATATGTATTGTCAACATGTGCCCGGGCACGAGGCCGGGGCAAGGACATGGACCATATCGGGACGACTTCCCCGGACCCGCCCTTGCCGAGGCGACGCGGTCCGGGTACTAGCGCCCTGTGAGGGTCACTCCGGGTGCCACGTTCCTAGGCGCCGCGCACTCGCCTTGGCGATGCCGCCCCGGGTCGGGCTCCTCAAAGTCGGGCTCGGGAGGTAAGTCCCAGGCCATATGTTTGCTGGGCGAGGGGCGCTCTGCGACGTGCGCCACGCTCGCTGCCTGCAGAAATGTGCCCAACCATCAACTCACGTATCGTGACCTGAGGCCAAGACGCGAGGAGCGGGCGCGAGCCCCGCTACCGAGGGCAGCGAGGACGCTCTCTGGTCCTAGCCTGTCAGGGGCCGTCCTTGGGCTCAGCTTCCCTTGCGAGGGTGCGAGCTCTTGACACCGGGAGAAGATCCTCAACCGGGAGCAGCCGATCAACGGAAAAGACCATCAACCGGGAAAGGATTAACCGGGAGTGGCCGATCAACCGGGAGGAGCCGTTCAACCGGGAATTTATCGACCGGGAACGGCCTGCCCGGACTCGCGCTCGACAGGGCGGCGTGGTCCGGATTATCACGCCGGGACCCGGAGGCCCCGGACTGAGTCGGGACGAACCGCCCGGACTCGCCATCGCGTCCAATGGAGTCTGGGCAGTCGTACCCTATGTGCGCCCGGGGCCCGGAGGTCCCGGACTGAGTCGGGACGAGCCGCCCGGACTCGCCATCGCGTCTGATGGAGTCCGGGCAGTCGTACCCTATGACAAAGGAAAGGGGAAGGCTTCCTCTAATAAAGGGGGAGAGGAGAGATTTTCATTAAACCCAAAGGGGCTCCGTGCGGGGCTAAATGTGAGCCCGGGAGCCAGGGGCTCCGACTGGGGCTATTTGCGCGCGCCCGGGAGCTAAGCTTCGACCGGGGCTAAGGACGCGCCCGGGAGCCAAGCTCCGACCAGGGCTATTTATCAGCCCGGGAGCCAGGGGCTCGACCGCACGGGCTCAGGTCCCTTGAGAGGGAGCGAGCTCGGGCCCGCTACTGCTCCTACCGGGACTTCCTGACGCGTTCGGCCAACTTGTGGACGGCGCGACACTCCACGAGGTCGTGCAAATCCGTCTCGTGGACGGTGCACCACCTCCGGGTTTCGGCCGGCTCAAGGCGCTCAGCCAGGCACTGGACGGCACGACACTCCGTGATGTCGTGCCAGTCCGTGTCGTGGAAGGCGCACCACCCATGGGCTGCGGCTGGCTTGAGACGCTCGGCCATGCCCTGGACGGCGCGGCACTCCGTGATGTCGTGCCGGTCCGTGTCTTGGAAGGCGCACCATCCCCGAACTAAGGCCGGCTCGGCACGCTCGGGTGAGCGCTGGACGGCGCGGCACTCCGTGATGTCGTGCCAGTCCGTCTGGTGGAGGGGGCACCACCTCCAGGCCGTTGCCGGCGGTGGCGGCGCGCGTGCGGCCTTTTGCCGCTTGCTGCGACCATCGCCTCCGCGGGCATCACAGCTCAGAGGGCTGTCCGTTGCCGCCAAGGCGTAGCTCTCGGCTGCCGCCTTGGCCTTCTGGCGCTTCCTCCTGTTCCGCCGTAGCGCGGAACGTGAGAGCTTGCCGTCCTCTCCAGGGCCCCTGTTGGGGGCCACGTTGCCCGGCGGGGTGTAGCCGCCGGACCCCTCGCCGTAGCCTCGACGATGATGGTGGCCTCCTGCCATGGAGTGCGTCGATGTTGGAGGCGCCGGCGTAACACCTGAAAAGGAAACCCCCCCTACCTGGCGCGCCAGCTGTCGGAGGATGAAACCTCGACGGCGGGAGGTCTGGAGGTCCCCCTTTGAGATTCGGCCAGGGGAGTAGTTCTCAGGCGAAGCCCGGCGTCAGCGGGTATCAGCAAAGCGATGGATGAAGGGTTCGGACCGTCCGAACCGGGGTCGGACCGTCCGAACCGAGAGGATCGCGCAGGGCCCGAGCTGGAGACAGAAGGGTCCGGACCGTCCGAATCGAGTCCGGACTGTCCGAACGGGGAAGATGATGAACAGCACGCACAAGGGAGACACGAGGATTATACAGGTTCGGGCCGCTCGGGAGCGTAATACCCTACTCCTGTGTGTATGCTATGTGGAGGTGAACATGGTTTTGAGTGTTTACAAGGAGTTTCCGGCGAGCTCAGGAGCTCGGAGGCGAGGAAGGCGAACCGTGGCGAGGGTGCGCGCCGG
This sequence comes from Oryza meyeriana var. granulata, assembly GCA_003991445.1. Lineage (NCBI taxonomy): Eukaryota > Viridiplantae > Streptophyta > Magnoliopsida > Poales > Poaceae > Oryza > Oryza meyeriana. The sequence goes on along the minus strand of RYFJ01001193.1, from coordinate 121,304 downwards.
CGGACTCTAGACAGAGCGTTGTTGCTAATGCTGAAGCTTCCTCGCCCTCTCTCGCCGGCTTGGATCCTCCTTTATAGAGCAGGGGGTCCACAGTGCCGGTACCTCGCGAGAGATACTCTCCGGTGAGTCCTCTTGTGCACCTGTCCGGTCGCAGACACCCACGCCGGAGTTGGAGGGCTGTCCCATTGCTTACCTCCGCCTGCGACGCCTGCGCCAGAGTTGGAGGAGGGTCCAGTCGTCCCTGCCCGCCTGCTGCGTCCAAGCCGGAGTAGGTACTGCACGTCTGGTCACGCTCGGTCGGCCCCTCGCCGTGAGTGGATGGTGCGTGGAGACGGGACGGCGCCTGCCTCCGCTGCCTAGGCGTGGACTTTCGGGGCCTTCTTGGTCAAAAGTGCTCTGCTGTCGCCTCACCATTAAAACGGGTAGTTGGGGAGCCGACCGCTGGAGCCAGCCCTCCACCGCATGAGGCACTGTGACTGTGGGTCCCGGGCCCGGGGCCGCTCGGGCGCTTAGCTGGAGAGCCCATCGTCGTCGGAGAATGTGGCCCCAGAGGAATTAACGTGGCCGATGACCCACGCGTCCCCGGGGTATGTGGGATCCCCTATCCCGTTTCGCCGACATATGCTAATAGAAAATGAGGGAGAAGTTAGAAGCTTCGAGCCGAATCGAATGCTCTGTAAAGAGTCAGGCTGGGCTCCGGCCTGACTACGCTACGCAGCCGGGCAGGCCGATGGGTGCTGGCATGTTTGCAGGATAGGTTGGGCCGGCTTGATAGGCTGATAAGGCGGCTAGCATCCCGATCAGTTCGTTGTCCCTTAAGCGAACAACAAGCTTATACGCTGACCTAATAGAAAAAATACCTTTAGGATGCAAAACCGGGGCAAGTCGTCTTCCATCGAATCATGCAGCTGAATTGACATGGTAGTTTTTACATCTTCTGAAAACAAACTATGGATCAGGTCTGTGTCCCATTGCCCTGAGCATCAACAAGCTATGATACGATTCTATGAATACATTATGTATGGCTTTTCTTATTGCTACGTCTTGATCTGTATAAATAGTTCTAGGTTGCCTTTCATTATGTGTTGCTAGAAAAGTCTCAAAGAGCCATGTAAATGAGTCTTGTGTTTTATCAAAGAGAATTGCAGCATCAAAAATAGTTGTTTCTCTGAATTGATTCAGCCCAAGAAAGACACCAAATGGCCTATATTCTTTGTTTGTGCCAAAAGTAGTATCAAATGTCACTACATCACCAAAATGTGCATAATCAAGGATCATTTTTGCATCAGCCCAGAATATGTTGGTTATATGCTCATCACAATCCACTTGCAAAGCATATTGGAATGATGGGTTCTCGGACATCTTGTTATGAAAATACTTCAACATGCTACCAGCCTGTCCAAACGCTAACTCTCTCTGCCTCTTGCTCTGCAAATAATTTTTGCAGTCACGACAAGTGAAGCTAAGGTTAAATGTTCTGCCAACTTGACAGCTAGCCATCTCATGTGCAGCTTTTGGCCTTATCCTAGAATCATCGGCGATCTCGATTTCAAAAGCTTGTAGATTTGAAATTTTTCTTTGTGATGCCATCAAGTGTCGGGTTTCCGGCAAGTGAAGGAAGTGATTGTGTTTAAGCACAACATCCGTGACGTCATAATTTCCTTCCCCTCGGTCCAATGCAAGAGATATCCGAGCTTTGCAATCAGTTCTTGTTTCAGCTCTAAAACACTTTGTTACATGCTCTCTTTCCACTTTCCTTCGATGAACTTCGTTGGCACAAACAAATCTGCATGAAGTCACCTTGCCATCAAATTTGCTTAAATTTGTATATCTTTTTCTCACATCAAAGCCTGTACGACCTCCATATGTTACCCAAAATTGCCAAGCCTCATCTGGATTTCGAAACCTCAAACCAACTTGAGGTGTTCCCTTGTCAAGTTCTACCATTGCCTTTCAATATCTCACCCAATTTTCCTTGTCAAATTTTGTCACAAAGAACAAAATTTACAGCAAACAATTACTAGCACATGATTACAGATTTGTAATTTTTATCAAGCTAAATATTTATTGTAAACAATAAATAGCACATAGATGCAGAGTAACAGGACTACTACAGATTTTGGTACTGAAGTTTCATACACAATACTACTTTTATCATCGTTCAAAAAAGTGTTATAGCAGAGAGACTAAGCTACACTTGCATCCTTGAAACCAATCAAAATCTTGTTAATAGCATCATAACATCATAGTAGCATTAGGTCCATTACAATCTGACAGGAAGCTAGGAAGGGGCTCTTTTCTAAGGACCTGATGCGAGGCACTGAAGCAACTCACAAGGATGGTGCTCCTCGATGATGTCCCTGCAGCTGCAACGCTCCTGGAAGGCGTCCCTACGGAGGACGCTGGTCTGCTCAGTGCTCCTCGTCCTCGACAGCATCTCAGGGGGCAGCGCTGCTGGGCTCGACTCCTCCAGGCAGTGGGCGGCGCAGCGCGCGGGAGACCGGCGCGACGGCCGACGGGCGGCGTGGCGACCGGCGGCCGGCACAGCGCGGGGGAGAGCGGCGCAGCGACCGATGCAACGTGCGGGAGACCGGTGCGACGGCCGACGGGCGGCGCACCGCGTGGGAGACTGGGGCAGCACGCGCAGATGAGCAGCCGCTCCCGCTCCCGCCTATTTCCATGGGAAAAAGCTAAATGATCTGCTGAAAAATTATGAGAGCCATCAGATTCTCTTTGAACGGCAGATAGAGGGCCGAAAGGTACGTGGTGACCGAATCTGAGTCCGGTGCTAGCATGTTTGCAGGATAGGCAGGGCTGGCTTGATAGGCTGATAAGGCGGCTAGCATCCCGGTCAGTTCGTTGATCCCTTAAGCGAACAACAAGCTTATACGCTGACCTAACAGAAAAAATACCTTTAGGATGCAAAACCGGGGCAAGTCGTCTTCCATCGAATCATGCACCTGAATTGACATGGTAGTTTTTACATCTTCTTCTGAAAACAAACTATGGATCAGGTCTGTGTCCCATTGCCCTGAGCATCAACAAGCTCCTGATCCTTCTGCACAAGTGGCTGCCCCCAAGCTGAAATTGGCTTCCGAGTTAGAATCCCTTGGTAACCATGGATCTTTCCATATGTCGATGTTTGCACCATCACCAACCCTCCAAATTATTCCTTCTCTTAATAGATTTTTTTTTTTTTGGAAAAGAGAAGCAACAACTCCTCCCCTTTCCATTACTGGAACCCAATCATAACAGATTTATTCCTTTCAATATACTGGTCCAAGCATATGACATACCAGACTTGCTCTGTGCTTGCAGAACACTAGAATTAGGGAAAAACTTTGCTTCATCACTTGGCCACTCAGTGACTCTGTACATGTTAGAAGTGTCCACCTTACCTAGCAAGCATGGACAGATTGAAGGCATAAAGATCATGAAAGCCCAATCCACCAATGCATCTTATTTGTTTTGTCCTGTTGTCTCGACCAAAAAAGACCAATCATAGAGCTTAACTCATCACAGAGTGTTTTCGTCAGATCAAATCAAAACATGACATAGTGTATGTGGGGATAGCTTGAGCCACAGCCTTATATAAGAATTTCGTTTCCTGCCTTGGAATGAAGCTTCTCTTGTCACCCTTGTATTCTGGACCATACCTTGTGTTTAATGTATTCAAACGTTTTGCTCTTCGATCTACCAACAAAAATCTGGGAGCCCAAGATATTTCGCATTTCTAGCTTCTCCTATCACCCCAAGTATCCCAGTAATCCGGTGCTTAATGTTTGCAGCAGTATTCCTACGGAAAAGAACTGGCATTTTTCTCACGGTTAATTTTCTGTTCGGGACATCTTTCATAGTCTTTCAACATACTGCACTGATTTCTAACCCCTGATTCTTGAGCCTTCATGAGAATTAGAGAGTCATCGGCAAAAAACAAGTGATTAAACCGTGGTGCTCCAGGCATCTCTTCACCATTCAAAACAGCCTGACACTTCATTTTGAACCGTTTTCCCAACAACGGCCCAAAATCTTTTGCAGAAAATCGCAGGGATACCATCTGGGCCTGGTGATTTAAGATCACTAATACTTTCCAAAGCCACCTTTACTTCCTTTCCAGTAAAAGTTTCCAAAAATGCTTGGTTCATATCAGCGGAGGCTTTGCTATCAATATGTTGGAGGCCATCATCAAGATTTGAATATGCAGTGGAAGAAAACAAACTTTCAATATTCACTGATCCACAAGTAGATGTGCCATGTATTTTTGTGAGAATTTTCAACTATTGTTCACACAGAGCTTAATCTCAGAGATACCTTAGGCTAACAAAGTTTTAAAAGGCTAAAAACCTGAAATTACTGGATACCAATTCATCGCTGTTTTTTTCCCCAAAATTTAGCTCTCATATCTGATCCCTCAAAGGCTCAATAAGTTGTATGTATACACAGGGGTCAGGTGGAATTGATCTCTCATTCTCTCTAGGGTCATGCAAGTATAACCTGAAGATCTTCTGGACCAAGAGGGCAGGCCTCTTCATCACGGTGCTGGAAGCACTCTGCAGCTACAAAGTGCAAGTGCCCAGCCTGAACACCATATCCTTCTATGGATACACAGAGAGTTTCTTCACCATCGAGGTAAATTACATATGCCCAAAAGGTTCTTGCTGCAGCACAAGATTGTAGATTTCACTGAACTTTTGAACCTATTCTTGTTAGTTAGTCTTCTGATAAGTCGGCCACTCACTTTTCTATCTGCAGGTGAAGGGTGAGCAGGATGTTGTGATGGTGGAGCTAAGTAACCTTCTTTCCAGCATTGTGGAGGTTCCAAGCATCTGAGGCTCTTGACTACAATAAACTCACAGAAATATTAGAGAGCACATATGTTTCTCTGGAAGAAATAATTCCAGTTGCAGGTTCTCGTGTAGGGAGAATACAGCGGTACCGGTACATGTCTGACTGAATGACTGATAAGACAAAAAGGGAAAAGGACTGAATTTTGTGTTGAATTGAACAAAGAGTCACAATTAATTGCAATTTGTGAACCATGTCTCTGCAACTCTGTTCCTTTCATCCTCTTGACAACTTGGTTGTTTGATTCATTGATTGTTTTCAGTTAGGCTCTTGAACTCCCCCCCCCGGAGAAGTGGTGAGTAATATACACGATGCAGGTTATCGTCCGACCAGGTGATTATTAGTATAATTAATCGGATAAAAAATTCGTTAACACTTGGATTTGTAAGATTTAGCAAAGACGAATTTCTATAGTGAAAATTGCAAAGATTTTAATCGAACTAATTCAGATCCTACAAATTGTCCAACAAACTACTACTTGTGTGACATCCCAAATTGTCCTTTAGTTTGAAGTTTTGTACATAACTGCTACAGTATTTTCCCTTTCCAAAGCTTAAAGTGAGCATTGATAAATCTTTCCTTCATTGCTGTCTCCATAAAAAAAATTGAAACTGTTCTTTCCAACCTTAAATTATCTCCCACGTAAATTTTAGAAACGTTGGAATGTCATATGATTTCACAGCAATTGAAAGTTATACTCAGTTGATTTCCTGTACGAATTAGAAATGTTGATTTTCTATAACTTTAGCTATATGTTTCCTAATTATTTTAGTTTTTTCCATTGTAACGCACGGACAGTTAACACTAAAATTTTCTATACATTCTTAAGAGCCATAAAATTACTCTATACATACAGGCATGAGAGAAGGATGTGCATATTCATACCCGTCAGACACAACCTGGGTCATCTAGATCTGTTTCTTTCAAAAAAAATCTAGATCTCTGTTAAATTCTTGGAGAGCATGCATGCATGCAGCTGGAGGATGGCTAATCATGTTCAGAACTTCAGCTAAAATATAGAAAAGGGAGACACCAGGATTTCGATGTGAAGCTGCAGAGCCATTCAATCAGTTTATTCAGGATACGCAACGAGATCAGCAAGTGAGAGATGACAAAGCGGCAAGACCCAGGAATGCGCTGTCACTGTCTGTGCTTAGCAAGCCTGTGCCTCCCTTTGCCCATAGCGCTGCCTTTGAAGAGCGTGCCTATGGCTGAAAGCAGCCTCGACTGCCCTGTCGCTCGTCGCCATAATTCAAAGGACAAGCTTCAGGACTGCAAGAACTGTGAAGCTTGGGCAACTCGAGGACAATCTACGGCAGGACCATCTCCACAACAAACCATGATTAATCTCAAAGCTGGTTAGTAAGTGCAGTTCTGAAGGTGAATTTTTTTCTCTTTTTTTTGCATGGCTTGTAAGGCACAATAGAGCCAAGTCCAGCCTGCTGAAGGATTGATCAGTTAGCGACCACAGTCTCTTCATCCCAAGGCAGGACGGAGCTAAAATTTTCTCAAGCCTATAGCTGAATTAGTGTAATTTTCATAGATTTGTCTTTTTTTTTCTAATTTTCTAAATTTTGAAGTGTTATTTCAATGGGTATATAGGCTCAAGAGTAGGGCTCTAGCCCTAATTGCCCTACTCTCCTCCCCTGTCCTAAGGATGGCAACATATTTGTCTACTCTGCCTTTTGAGAATATGAAACAATATTATGATCATCTCAACCTTCCCTACATAAATTACATTTTGCCTGCCGAGTACTTTTTTTTTCTGTGACCTCCATAGTACTTTAGTACTAAGTATTATCACCGGTTCAAATGATCTAATCCACTAATTTGTAAGTTTTATTACTAGTGATCTTTTGAAAACAAAAGTTCTGTTACCAATAGAAAAAATATTCTACTGCCAGTTGTTGAATTGATATTATGAATAGGTATAGTCTTGGATGAAGAAAAGATGAAACTCTTAGATGGATTTTATTACCAATAGAGACCACCATAAAATTAAAATTGTCCTTAATTTTGTGTGTAGATGTAAAAACAGATAGTTTTATTGAGAAACTCATGCACATGCAACGCTCGCAAAACAACAAAAGCAATGTTGTGGGCTTTGTAGATAAAATTTTAGTGCCCTCACTGCAGACCAGTATATGTTGCAAACAATACCAATTCTACCAAAGCACTTAAATTTCCTCTTTGTCCTGAGAAAATGTTCCCTCCTCTGTTATGTGTAATCATATTTTTGCCGATGTTTACCAGAATGCCAATGGTCTTGTTGGCATTGCACATGCACTCAACTCCACATAGACTAATCAACCTGTCCCACAGTAACGAAGTGGTGCACAACGCTTTCATCTATGTGTTGTGTTCTCCTTGTTAGATATTTGATCTTTTTTCCTTACTGTGGGCTAGACTATTCAGTGTGTCTCAACATAAGTTCTCGGTGCCTCCCTTTCCTAGGGCTATTGGTATACTGGCATCACTACTAGGTATCTAATTTTTAATCTACTTTTTGCTCCTTGAGTTCTTGCACGTTTCATTAGATCTAGATCTAGACATAGATATATAAAAAGATGTGGTAATGAGTCCCCGACTCCCCATAGAAAATCATGAATCTCATAATATTGGTGCTCACCCATCACCAACTGCTTCTATAGATGGAATTGAACTGGTTATTAGCTAGTTGACATATAACACCAGGCCATCAGGGTTGCCCTAGTCTTCTGCAACTTGAATGTCACATTGGCACTCTTTAATATGCTCTCTTTTTATGGGAAATTAAGGCATGGTGGAAGAAAATTAATTCCTAGGCTCTTTCCTTTGTGAGGTGACACAGCCATACATGGGTGACGGGGACTAAAGAGCTTGAAAATCCCAGATCCTGTATGCAAATGACTATTGATCAAATCAAATTTGATTCTCCAAAAAGGGAGTAGAAATACCATATTCTACAGTATACAGTAAACGACTTCCCTTGCAGAATTGCATCACAACATACGTTTTTAGACAAGGGGTGTCCCCAGTTTCATAATTTTGTTAATGTTTTAGTTAAGGAGTTCACGTTTAACTTAACAACAATAGCAAAATCAAACAAGAAACGGAGGATATAAGGTGAATCCGGACATCTACATCTTTCTTAGAGAAGTAATTATAGCTGTAGAACAGTCCCGAGCACTCTGACAACAAAATACATTAAATCATCTTCTACAATTTAACTATAAGTTTTCATTCTTCCCTGTAACCAAAAGGGGTTAATGACAGAGTCTGCTAGCCTAGAGCCCAATTTTTTTTAATAACAGAAGTTTTATAGATCTCGGCCAATTACATCAAAGTGATATAACCGTACTGAGAACACTCTGACCTCTGCATAGCTAGGATGCACACATAGTTAAAAACTCATTCCTACACATAAGTTTTACTTCAAAAGAAAAATAGTATAGCGAATGTTAAGGACTATCAATCCATAGACTAGATGGCTACCTATGTTACTGGGTAAAATACTCCCTGATCATCTGCTCCAAATGATGACATGTCATTGCAATAAAATTCTGTGGTCCCGGCTTCTGGAGGATAGCCCATGTACAAAGCTAGTGAGTAATTAAGGAGATAACCTGCAAAAGAGAGTTAATCTTTTTCTTGTCAAAAACCATATCACTCTTGCATGGCCATAACGACCAATAAGTATCAGCTGCTCCTAACAGGACATGAGGTTTTATATCTTTAGAATCGTGCAAAAGCCAACCCTGAATATATGTGAGACACTATGAGGTGGACGTAGATCTGAAGAAATTTGGATAATAGATTACACTTAATGACGGTAATTATTTTTTGTGTCTTTTACACATTAAGATTTAAATTGCCATGCTCTCTCCTTCAGACAGGCAAGCACCTAAATGCAGTGACGTGTGCATGAATGCAATGATGCAGTAGTTCAGCACCATCAGGTTTCCGTTAATATGGACTTCACTCTAAACGAGCTCAGTCCACACATAGTCGGTGTAGTTACATACTTACATTGAGAGCCATGATATATACCCAGTGGCAATATCTCACTGTGCATGTCATATCATAGCCTATGTCCATCTCTGTAGTAGGACTCTAGAGGAAAATGGCAATGGCAAGTATCATAGTCAAATCTGACAAAACTATACTATGAAATGGAGGCATCGGAAATTCAGTTTCAAGTGACTAGTGCATCATTTTACGATCACCATGGCCATCCAGTATTATCATAAATGAAACCACTAGGAACAAGACAAATGATTGATGCGCATGGGCGAAACTTATGTGGGCCTCCAGGGTGAGTCGCAAGGAATTATGGTTGATGCCTAACTGCAAGCAGTGCTTTTTGCCACTGATAAGGGCGTACTATCTAGGTTCGCTGAGGTCAAAAGGACTTGCCCGCAGCAGCAGCCACTCTAAGCTATATGGAGTGGAAGTAATGCTTGATGGGCTAGTGGCCGGTAAGCCACAATATCAGAACTGGTTGAATCAAAGAGTCCTAGTATGTTGCTTGAGGTCTAATGGACTTGGAGGGCCTGCAATAGGAGGATGGCACCGTGCCAATGTCTACAAGTCTGCCTCTAATATGATGGAGAATCATGTCCAATAGAAAAGGGAGGCACCAGGAATTTGACGTGTGAAGTTGCAACCGAGCTACTCAATCGGCTTCTAAAGCATAAAGTGCAAACTAACCAAATTGACAGGTGGCAGTGCGGCAAACCTAGGAGTGGCCGGCCATAGTACGTCCATGCTAGGCAAGGATTGTAGATTTTCTAATCTACTTAACTGAGTGTTTAGCCTATACATGATCACCCTAATTACAGGAATTAAGAGATGATTAAGTGACCGGCATATTTAGAGACCATTAGCACAATTGACGTAGTCTCTCATGCAAAATCTAGAGTGGATGTAGAGGATGGAGTCTCTCGATCCGCTCTGGTGCTTAATATACGCGAAGTAGTCGTAGTAGAGGTATGGGCGAGGTCACCGGCTTGATCCCGAAGGGGTCGCCGGGATCAACTGTGAGGTGGTGTGGTCCCTCTGGACGTCACCTGCACTGTCTAGGGACAGCTACATGTCCTTCCTCTAGCGCCTGAGTGATCGGTATTAGAATTAGATTTTCGGGGAGAAGATGATCGTGAGAGAGACGTCCCTCCTCACGGCCATACTCCTCTATTAATATAGCGCTGAGGGAGGTCTGGGGCGATCCAAAATTAGAAGGTTTTGGGCACTACCGATCAATACATAAAATTAGCGATTATGAAAATTAATCATGATTTAATCGCCGTGATTGCACAGGCAATGAGTAAAAACGCCGTGCGTAATGGTTTTCAAACCGAGGGATCAATTTTTTCAACAAGGATGTCTCTCTCCCTTTGCACTAGCGGCTGAGCTAGGAGAAACGAGCCCAACGGGCTGACCCTTGAACTGGCATGACGATGGCTCCAAGCAGCCGAGTGCTTAGTCCTTGATGATTCGAAAAACTGGCAGCCAGGTTTATAGTCTCGCAGGAATTCGGTGTGTGTGGATATATGTAGACAAGTTTAGCAGTTTGTCATGTCTATATCTCGATAAGAAAGAAGTGCTGTAATTGTTTAATTATCTGTTTTACCAATGAAAGCAAGCACCGTACCATCAGTTATATATATAAACTTTCTCAGCTGACTTTCTCATTTTTTTCCAAGGAGATGACCCAAATTTTTGGATATTGACAGAAATCATTTTAGCTGTAGAACAGTCCCGAGCACTCTGACAAGAATACAAAATCATCTTTTACAGTTAACTATAATTTTTCATTCTTCCCTGGCCTGTTACCAAAAGTGGGCTAATAACGGAGACTAGTAGGTAGGAGGAGAAATTATTTTGTGTCTTTACACATCAGATTAAATTGCCATGCTCTCTCCTTACAGTCAGGCACATAAATACAACGATATGTGCATAAATGCAATGATGCAGCAGTTCAGCACCGTAAGGTGTGCAAGAAAATTTGGTAGAACTTCGGTCCTTTACTAATCCGAAGGATCTCCCCTCTTAACGTGACACCTGTCTGATGTAAATCTGAAAGCACTTTTCCTTCTCAATACCAGTTCTTTCTGTTGGAATATAAAGTAAATTATTCGTCTTTCTCTATCAGCTTAACCTTTTGGGTTGAATTGGCTGGCACATATAACTCAATATGGTACCATTGCTAGAGGTCACAAGTTCGAATCTAGCTAACGAGCAATTAAATAAAAAATTACGGTCCACTTATATTCCACGCGTGAGGGGAGTATTAGAATATAAAGTGAATTGACCACCTTTTTCCATCAGCTTAAACTATAGTCCACTTATACTCCACGCCCCTTCGGAATGCTCAAGATCGAAGACACATAATGGAGCCCCTTCAGCGGCCCTAGACCGAAAGCATGAGACGAAGATCCAGCTCGAAGGCGAAAGGCGCAGTATACTTAGCGAAGATAAAAGACTTCGGGACGAAGCACTGAGGCTGCTGGCGAAGGACCAGGAAGGCCGAAGAGGCGACCCAGAGGGCAGAACTGGCGGCCGTCCCAACTAAGAAAAAATATGGCCAAAAAAGGCCGAAGGGCCCACCGAGGGCCTGGCCCTGGTAAGGGCCTGGTGGCCCGTGTGACGGCCAATGGCCCATCAGGGAGCCTGCAGTCAAGAAAAGACGGGAATACCCCTGTAACTGTCCCTATCAGAGTCTGTAATTGTACTCCTGGGCCTATAAATATGCACGCAAGCCACTGTAATAGCAAGGTTTTTGAGATCAATACAAAAGATTTACTACTACAGTCCACTCTCAATTTCCACTATTGTTCTTCGACAACAGTTGGCGCCGTCCATGGGGAACCCTTCCTAGGTGAGAAGCCAAAGACAAGATGCCTCCGAAGAGCAAGTTGACGAGGAGACGAGCAGCCCCACGCCGCTACGGAGATGCAGAAGTCGATCAACCTGAAGACCCTCAGGTCGAAGCACAGGAGGAGCAGGACGAAAAGGGAGCGCCTCTGACTCCCGTGGCCGTACCAGGTCCTCTGACTCCCGTGGCCACACCAGGTGGAAACGAGGACGCTGTGGCGGTGCTGAGGGCAGAATACGAGGCCATGAAGGATAGTGTCCAGAGGCTACAAGACATGCTTCACTAGATGCAGGAGCAGCAGCAGCAGCTGCTGCAAGCGCGATCTCAACCCTTTGGACTCCAACAAGCTCTGGCTTTGTCTACCCAAGCCTTCGGACTCCACCAAGCTCCTCCGCCCGCTTCGGGCCCTAACGCTTTCGTGATCCCCCCACTGCCGCCACCGGCCACGACCGGCTTCGTTCGGCCCCATGTGCCCCTTGTGATGGCACCACGGCCAGTGGCGCCGGTAGCAGCTCCTTCGCCGGCCCCAAGCTTGGTGCAGCCTTCGCCAACGCAGCAGCCCCCTCAACCTCCTTCGGCAGCTGGGTTGACGCCATCCATCCAAGCGCAGCTGCAAGCTCTCCTTCAATAGCTAGGCGCTGGGGGGCAAGGCGCAATTTCTTCGCCACCACCCATCGAAGCCACCCCTCCTATAGGGGGATGGGCGGCCCCCGCCGTCACGCATCATCACCCGGCCCAGCTGACGCAAGCTTTGCCAATCTTCGGGGTTCCTTACCCCTGCATTGCTCCTTCGCTGGCGCCTTCTCTACATGCCACGCCAGTGAACGAGAAGAAGTCGCCGCTGAGTTGGGGGCTTCAAAGCCACCCAATCCGGCCTCAATTCAAGAACCCTTCGATCATCAAATACGTGGGTGATTCGGACCCCAGGGAATTATTGTTCGTCTATGAGTCTGCAATCGAAGCGGCCCACGGTGATGAGAACACCAAAGCGAAGGTCATACTCCTCGCATTGGATGGCTTCGCGTGGTCGTGGTACTTCAACCTGCCACCAAGTAGCATATACTCCTAAGAGTAGTTGTGCAATGTTTTCATCACCAACTTTCGAGGTACCTATCAGGAGCCAAAAACCTAGCAGGAGCTCTTCGGTATCAGGCAAAAGCCAGGAGAATCCATCCGTGAGTACATCCGAAGATTCTCCCAAGCAAGATTCCAAGTGCAAGATATCACCGAAACGTTGGTCATCAATGCCGCAACTATAGGCAAAAAACAAAACGAGCAAAAACAATACATAAGCCTCGGTCACCAACTATATCCGAACCCTCCTCGGCGTAAATCGACTCTTCCGGAACGTCCGACACTATAGGCAAATAACAAAACGAGTAAAAACAGTACATAAGCACATAGCAACAGCACATGTGAATATTTTTAATAGATAGATCTTGATTTTTAAAGAATTTAGAGATTTGAACGACCTCAATCCGAGTTCGTATGAATTAGTTATGATTTTTAGAAGTTTAAAATGATTAAAACTATTTATAGAAAATATTAAAGCAATAATTACGCAATAATGAATTAATTTTGAAAAGGAAAAAGAGATTTATTGCATCATCCGAGAGTGGTCCACCGTAGACCGAGTCCACGGGATCGGCTCATGGGTTTTGACGGTTAGGATGGATTGGATCTAGATCCGATGGCTCGGATTTATCCTAAGGTCGACGCTCGGATGCGCAACACTTGGCGTCAATCTGGCAACCACGAGGACGGAGGAGTGATGCGGCGGCTGACGCGGCGATGACATGGACGACCGGCGATGGTGGCAGCTCGGGCGGCGAGGCTTGCCGGCGATCCAAGGCACGGTGGCGGCTGCGGTTTACGCCAAAAGGATGAGCTCGACGAGACGAACTCACCTCATGGTCACTTAGTGACGAATTGCGATGACTTGACCACCGGCGACGAGAAAAGGTGGCGGAGACCTTCGGGTACTTGGCGGCGACGGCGCTCTGGCGGGGAAGGGCGGCTACTGTGTGGCGGACGAGGTGCTGCTCTACCTGGAGAACACAACTAGGTTGTCGGCGAAGGATGACGACGAACCGAGCGGCGGTGCGGCGCGGTTGGACTTGGCGGCGGCGGCGGCGCTGGGATCTAATCGTGGCTGGGGGTTCTCCGGGGTGTCTATGGCTAGGGCGAGGGCAGCGGCGGACAGAGGGGAGGACGGTGGTACTTATAGGGTCACCACTTGGAGGAGTCCGAGGCGGATAAGGCGGCTATGGCGGCGGCGGGTCTCCGAAAGAAACTCGAGTTCGGGCTTAAATCTCAACTGTTTTGCTCCGGGTTTTGAGGGGATTGGCGGTGGGGATAGAGGGGAGGATTTCCCCTCAGCCAATTTGAGGAGAGGAGGAGTGGGGCGACCAGATTTCTCGCGGGGAGGGCGGCGGCACGCTCGGGCTCGGACTCGGCCTGGAGAAGACGAAGACCCCGATAGGTGGGGTCCACCTGTCGACGGCGAAAAGAAAGAGAGGGCGAGCGGGCCGACCTGGGCTGCGGGCGAGGGAGAGAGAGAGGAAGGGAGAGATGGGCCGAAATCGGCCCACGGCCTCAGGGAAGAAATTAAAACCTTTTTCTAATTTATTTATTCACTGATTTGGTTTTTGATTTATTAAAAATACTTCCACAGCTCAAATAATTTCCAGAAAAATCCAGGGACTACAATAATTAAATAAGTATTTAATAAAATTTTCTCTGGCCTATTTTTACATTGAAATTTGTTTGGGATTTTTATTAACCACTTCTTTAGGCTTTTAATTTATTTCTAAAAATTATATTTTCACAAGTATTATTTATTAAATAATTTTTAGGGTGTGACATGTTCGACAGAGAGTCGGAGTAGGAATAGTTGAGGGGGGTAATAATGACCCCGAGCTCCCTAGATTCAATCTCGAGTGGCTCTAAGCCGTATCCGAGTTGAACTCCAGAGGATCGGGTCTGCCGCGTCAGATGTTGATTGAAGAAATCTGCAGCGTTGATGAGTCCGAACGAGAGATTGACGATCTCCTCCTTTCTTAGCCCGATCTTGGCTGGCTCGAGGCCGAGTCCGAGTCGAATACCGAAAGAAAGAGTTGTCTTTAGACTCGAGCATGTTGGAGGTCGTCGTAGCATGTCGCCGAAAATTGTTGTGGCATTGCGTAAGCCGACCAACGCGGAGTCGGCTTGGTTCCTGGCCGATCGGATCAGATCCGAGTCAGACAAGGTAAGGTTGCCGAATTCGTCAGCGACGAAGTCGAGACTCCCAAAGTTGATTGTTTGCCCGGGGAAGAAGTTGATATCGTCGACTTCGGTGATTGGATCTATCAGGCTTGTTGAAGATGATCTCGCCGAAGCCCCTACCTGACGCGCCAACTGTCAATATTTTGTATCGGCAATAATAATATGGGGCTACTCGTGAGACCTAAACTTAATGGATTACAAAGGAACATGAAACAATTTATCCTAGTTCAGGCTCTCAATGTGAGGTAATACCCTACTTCCAGCTGTGGTATATTGCCTTTGAGGTTTCTCTGGTGAGATTTTATTTTCTCCCCCAGGGGGCTCCCTACCCCTCCTTATATACTGAAGGGATAAGAGTTACAGGGTAGAAAACTCAGTCGGATATGACCAAGAGCTTTCCTTATTAGTATATAGAGAGTCCGGCTAGGATTATATCTTTTTTTCTTGTCTTGCAAGTTAACATGAAGCCAAGTCCTACTCTATCTCTAATTGTAGGGGCTAATCTACCCTCTGTTCGAGTGACCATAATTACTTTCCTTAAGGTACCCAGAGCCCATAGCCTCCACACTTAATATATATACTTCACTCTTTGCGAGCTCAGTCCACACATACCATGATATATACTTGCATTCAGAGCCATGACATATACTATAGCAGAGCAATACTCACTGTGCATCATGCCACAGCCTTTGTTCATCGTTGTAGGAGTAGATCTCTAGAGGAAAATGGCAATGGCAAGTTCCATTGTAAGTCAAATCCAATGAACCCCACTATGAAATGGAAGCATCGGGAATTCAGCTTCAAGTGGCTAGTGCAGCGTTTTATGATCAGCAGTCGAGACCAGTACTTGACTAAAGAGAAATAGAGAACCAATAGGAAAGGGACAAATGATCGACGCGCATGGGCTAAGCTTCTAGGAGTGTCCGAGGTGGGTGTCAAGGAATTGTGGTTACTATGTGTAATTGCAAGCAGTGCCTTGCCACTGACTACGTTGTAATGTTCATCTGTTATGGAGATGAAGTCCAACGGACTTATAGGCGGCAGAAGTCGCTCTGAGTTGCATAGGCGGCCTTTCAGTTCAACGGATATGCATTGGATTGAGAAACATGCACAAAATGCACGTACCTCGTACTTAACACAAGCTAGGGGATCCCCTATCTCGTGATATCTTCAAAAATAGTGACAAAAGTAACTCTTCTATCCTAGTCCCTAGTATGAAATAATCAGAACCATTGCTTTATAGCGGTACTCCCTCTATTTTTTAATACATAATACCGTTGATTTTTGATTTAACGTTTAACCTTTCGTCTTATACGAAAATATTTCATACTTAAAGTTTGTTTAATAATAAAAAAGTCATAAAAAATAAACGATACTTACACATGTTTTTTAAATAAGACAAATTAGTCAAATGTTATGATAAAAGTTATCTACGTCATTTATGAAAAAACAAACGAAGTATAATGGGACAATTGAAATCATTGGCTTCATATCTGGGCACTCCTAAATCAGTGAAAAAGCTAGCGGATGTGCAAGAGCTCGACGTCCTTGGGCATCGATGCCCGTCCACGCCGTCGTTCCTTGGCTGTCACCGCCTCCTGCGGGTGCCTTTACCTACAGGCTGACTACGTGCGAGAATGAAATGGACTAGAGATAACATAAAGGCTGTTGGCAGTGGATAACATAAACGCAGGCTTTTGTTCCTTTTTCTTGTTGGTATGTAATGTAATAGCTCAGTTGTACAAGTAACTTGTGTGATTTGTTCGTAGTTTAATCTGCTGTATAAGACAGGATGTGCAAAGATAAAAAAAAAATGGATTGTTCATTTATGCCCTTTTTGATTGTCGCTGTTGTCCAGTCATATTTTTGGGTTCGTGTTGGTAATCTTTTAATTAAGAGAAATTTTATGACACTTGAAAGCTACCAAGAAGTTTCAAAATTTATATAAAAAATATTATACCTCTCGGTACGTCCTTGCGTAAAATAACTCATGAATTATATGAAAGAAAAAAAAATGAAAAAGTGGTCAGACTAATCTAGATGGCTCAGGAGAGCAGGACTTAAATCATTGAATTTGATCGGAACACCAGCAACAGAAGTCGTGTATTCCGTCGGTACCTGCTAATTTAGGAAGAACATGATCAGCTTTGTAGCCGTGGCTACATAACAGGACACCAGATCAGCTGGTCTACTGCTTGTGCCCACGATCGTCTATTAGATCATTCTTTGCTTTCTCGAGGGGGAGTATAGGGACACGGCTTACGACGGGTCTAGTTTGCTGGTGCATCCCATTCCTGTAAGATTCCACTACATGAGCATGACACTTTCTCATCATCCTCCATTTTACTTGTAGAATTTCATAGGAAGAGATGAATTTGCACGAGCTTTTGCCTTGTTTTTTTACTTTTTTTACAGTAGTTTCTACCAGTGTTCACCATACCATTTGGGGTGAGGTTACCGCCTCTCTACGGTATGGCGGTCTGTCCAAAACCTCATGAATATCATCTTCAAAAATTTGAATTCAAAATTTTCAAATCTCATGGTTACAGTGCGGTTATCGTGGTAAGGTCGTGATTATCGTGCGGTAACCGTGGTATGTTGAAGCTAAAAAGAAAAATTACAAAAAAGTTGTAAAACATATTAAAAATTCTAAAAAATTGTAGAAAGTTTAGAAAAAATTTGTGAATATCTCTAGAAAAACAATGTAATATTGCATAATTTTTTTTGCATAACCCTTGCTATCCTTTTTACACTTAAATAAAGTAGAAATTATATCTCAACCTATCTCTTATTTTTTTAATTTCGATGAAGCTCCAAAATATAAAGTAAACTTTGTTATTTTCGCAAACTTTCTTCACCATAGTGATCCATAATTTAAGTGCTACATACTAAAATTTTTTAGATTTTTTTATTTTTAAAAAAATTTGAATTTGGATAAAATTTGTTTAAACCAAACCACCGGTAACTGATACCGTATCCCGATGGTTTGGGCGGTAACCATGCGGTTACCGGCGGTTTGGTCATCACTGTTTTCTACCAGAAAAGCTCCTGGGCATGTGTGCCCGAGCTGTTGCCCCACATACACATAAAAAAAATAAAATATTAAAAAAATCGAGTAAACTTTATACCACTAATTTGAAACTTTTATCTCTAATTTTAAAACTTTCAATTCAATTTTTAAAAATTTCAACTCAAATTTAAAAATATCAACTAAGAATTTAAAAATATACTCAAATTTTAAAATTTTCAATCCAAAATTTGAAACTTTTAATTAGATTTTCAAAACTTTTAACTTGAAATCTAAAATTTTTACTCTGTTTATTTATGTATTATTTTATAATTAAAAATTATTAAATACTAATGATGGTGCTTAGATGCATCGAATGAAGATCGACATCCATATGCAATTTTACCAAACCATACATCCGTATGGAGTGAGACCATTTTTACAAGTATACCGACCGAATCAGTTGTACAGTCTGATCATTGCCTTGCTATAATATGGCAGTTCTAATGTCTGGTATTGCACTTCAGGGGCAAACCAAACTGATGCAATAGTTTAGAGGGGTAAATTGGACCTTTTTGTGTATGGATAAAGATTACTTTACATAAAACATTCATTAAAATATAAAGACAAACTTTACAGTGGTTTTCAATGGTAGTAAAATAAATCTATATGCTTTCTCTTTTTATTCTCTAAGAGATCGTATCTATTTATACTACCACTACGAATTAACGGTAGTAGAATCATACAGGGACTTAATTGTCCAACAAAATAAGAATGTGAAATGACAAAATTGTAAATGGGCAACCCTACAAAATCTATATTCGAACCCATTGACTCTAAAACTCAATATGCAAGCATGTCATATCATCTCTTATTAGCAATTATTATATTATAAAACTCATATAAGTATTACACATCAATAATTTACTAGATTCTAGAACTTAACATACAAATATGCCACATCAACAATTGGGAGGTGCCTCAGCGTGGTTGTGCGGAACCAAGTGCAGTTGCAGCCAAATTCCTTTCCTAGGGGTAAGTTAAGATTCATAACTGTAACATGAAGACAACACAGGTAGTGTTTGAATTAGTTTATGGGCCACGTATAAAACGAGAAACGTTATTAGAGCATGATTAATTAAGTATTAACTATTAGAAACTTAAAAAATTAATTTATTTGATTTTTTAAAGATACTTTCATATAAAAAGTTTTTATAAAAAACACACCATTTTGTATTTCAGGAAGCATGTTAACGAAAATCAAGAGAATAGCCATAAGATAGAAGTAAAAAAAACACCACCACAGTCTGTACACCTCTGTGCTGTTACTGACAGTAACATGATGCAATTTATCTGAACTACAGAAATTAGTTTAGCTGATGGTGCTTTGCTCACACAAAAGCAAGTACTAAACGGTTTATAATTTGGTCGACAGCCATTTGAGTGCATGATTGGGTTTTCATCCCTAATGACAAGGTTTTTCCATAATAAATGCCCTCAAAGCGCACATAATTGGCAGCCCCTCACCAGTCAGAGTTTCAAGATTTTTAGGCTCATGTATGGTATGGCTGTGTGCACCTCATGATGCAAAATATTGGATGAATGCATCTCAATATGCACAGCCTTGGATTTTTTTTTCGATTATATCATTATCTATTCTTTTTTCTTCTAGACAACATAACAGCCATACAATTCCCATCCTGTTACCCTGAGCTCTATATCCGGATCACCAGGAAGATCTAGGATGCAGTTATAACAAGACTGCACTGCCCACAGATACAGAATTGGCAAAACATGCTGCCCCTAGAGGAGTGATGTACACAAAGCGTATCAGCTGCGGCTAAGGAAATAAGGGGAGGAATCAAATCGCTCTTCATTCTCATCTTATGGAAGGTTTGGAGAGAAAGAAACAACATAATTTTCAAGTATGAAGAGCATCATTGCAGACTTGCAGGGGATCATAAACCGTGTCACCAACAAGATTTGGTTCTAGCGAGCCAAGCGGAGTGAAGGGCTTCTTGGCTATGTTGCCGAACGAACAGGGTAGCCCGAGCAATACTTTGCAAATTTAATTAGCATGGTTTTGGACATGCAAGGCATGCCAATCTGCTGGTTGCTTTCTTCCCCTTATAATCTAAGATGGGAGAAACACCTTCAGTGGGTGCACTTCGTGTTGACTGTGATTGCGTTGAATCAAGAGATCTCCTATTTACAAGTGATAAAGATGCAGCTATCCGAACCAACTCTACCAGCCACAGTATCGTTACAAGAGATATTATCACATGCGATAATATCGGCTTATCTAACACTCCCCTTCAATTATAACCGTCGAAGGTTTAGATTGTTCTTAAACTTCTCTAACTCTCTGACAGAAATTGCTTTTGTAAACCCATCTGCAACTTGATCTTTTGATGAAATATATTCAACTTCGAGTAACTTTCTTGCCACTCGTTCTCTTACAAAATGAAAATCTATCTCTATATGTGTTAACACCAAATTTGGTGCGGTTCTTTATTAAATTCGGTTAAGGAGATATTACAGTCAATTAACGGAGATTAATCCAGAGGAAGCCGAGTTTGGGAAAGGACCGTGAAGACCACGGGAAGTCAGTTAAATATCTTATCTGTAATTAGGCAGAGATAATAATTTTTAGGAAACCTGATCTCGTGTCCGATCAGGGCTTGTTAATTTTCCTTTTATAGATAGAAAACTCCTGTTTCGTATCCGATCAGGACTGTATCAACTCGGGATATAAATACGTATGCCCGAGGACTATGTAGATCATCAAACAGATCAATACAAATTTCGGCGCATCGCCACCCTTTTTCAACGGGTTCTTGCTTCTCGAGCCGGGCTGCATCGGTTAAGTTCGACCTCCTGCGAGAGGGTAAGTCTCGTTACCCCGACTACCGTATCGGCTAGGACTTCCTCGGTTAGGTCCGATATTCTAGTCGGCTTACGGTAGTCGGCTTACCACGATATATCTGTTCTGTCTACGGCTGCACCAGTTAGGTTTGATCTCATAGGCCGAGTAGATATATCACATCACGCGTGCATAGATTTATCGGCTTACTGGGTGTAACTTATCATAAGTTTGTGCTGCATCGGTTAGGTCCGACCTACTAAACTGCGTGATAAGTTATTCCTGCTAGGTTGATCGGTTTTATGCAAGTATTTTATCGGGATGTATAGCCGATAAGTTATCATATAGTTCATCACGATTGCATTAGATCTATTGGCTCATCGAGTTTCTTTTATCGTTATTAATCTGTGCTGCATCAGTTAAGTTTAACCTACTAGATTGATAACGATAGACTTATCCTTGTTAAGCCGATGGGTATTTATGCAATGTTTTATCGGAGTGCCTAGCCAATAGGTTATCTTTTCTTAGTTAAGGCCGATTACATTGTTCAACACGTTTTTGGCACGCTACACCGTTATCGGCTTTCCAGCCGATACACGTTATATCAGTAATCAGCTAGTTTATTTATTTATACTGTTATTGGTTCCTTAGCCACATGATTTATTTATTTTATCCGTCTATGCCATCATCGGCTTCCAGTCGATGTATAAGTGCTCTAGTCCACATCGGCAATCGGCCGATGAGACGAGTCCAATTTCGCTTTCAGCCAATTGGCTCATTGATCTAATATTTTCTATCTCCTTGTCAATTGCAGGGTCAAATTGACTGGCACGCCTACGAACCTCAAAATTTAGGACCTGCACTGGAGCTAAGCAATCTCCCAGGCCTTCGCGTGTCTAGTGCACCGAACCATATCATCGGCTCGTTCCCAACGCTGCCGGTGATTTTCGGTGTCAACACGTTTTTGGCATGCCTGGTGGGACCCGGAATTTTGACATGGCCGGAAAAGAGATCAAAACAGACAACGTGATCCCGGTCAGCATGGAGGATCTAACAGACGAGCAGAGACAGCAAGTCGAGCAAAATATGGCCAATTTTCAGAAACTTTGCTTGGAATCTTTCGGCATGACGCGGCAAGGGCCGATTCAAAAATCTCAGTTTCCAAAACTTGTTCTGGTAGGAGAATCGAGCCATACACCACCTGAGAGTCCACCAATAAAGCCCTTACAGGAGATGGTGAATGAAGCAGTACATCATGCGCTCATTAATCAATCGGGGATCCTGGTGAACACGCTGCATAACCTCATCAAGAAGGCAATGGATAGATCGATTGCTTAAGAGCCTACTCGAGGTCCTGTTTATCTCCCACCAAAGATAGAGCTAAATCAAGTAACTTATGGCCCTAGAAAAGATATACCAGAGAATTTATTTTCATAGAATCAGGCTGGGGGGCAACAAGATATTCCTGCGGGATACCATCAAACGGCTTATTATGGGGGATATCAGCAGAATTACCCAGGAGGTGTTGCCGATTCAGGTAATTATCAGAGAGAATATCCCAGGCAGAATCGGCTACAAACTCCGCCCATACAATATCAGCAGGAAATCCCAAGGGAAGAAGATTTATCGCCAAGGGTCGCAGAAATAGTAAGAGAACAGTTTGGGATAAAACCGAAGGAGCAAACATTTATGTATCGGCATCCATATCCAGAGTGGTTCGACAGGGTTCCATTACCACACCGATACAGAGTCCCAGATTTTTCTAAGTTTTCAGGGCAGGATAGCGTATCTACAGTAGAGCACATTAGCCGATTCTTGGCACAGTGTGGAGAAGCATCGGCTGAAGAGGCTCTGAAGGTTAGATTTTTCCCCTTGTCATTGTCTAGATCGGCTTTTACATGGTTCTCCTCATTACCACCGAATTCAGTTCGGGGATGGGCTGATCTAGAAAAACAATTTCACAAGTACTTCTTCGCTGGAGTCCATGAGATGAGGCTGACAGATTTAACATCGGTTAGGCAAAGGCCGGACGAAACGGTACCAGAATATGTCCAACGGTTTTGGGACGTTAGAAACCGATGTTACAGTTTGAATCTGAGCGACGGGCATCTAGCCGATTTGGCTTTCCAGGGTCTTTTAGCGCCGATTAAAGAGAGGTTTTCATCACAAGAGTTCGAAAGTCTAGCGCACCTGGTACAGAAGGTATCGGCTCATGAAAGCCGATTTCAAGAGGCAAAAAAGGATAAATTTCAGAGAAGGGTTGCTCAGGTGCAAGTTTATTCATCGGACTCAGATGATGAAGGATCCGATGCTGAAGTTGGATTGGTGGAATGGGCTAGAAATAAGAAATCGGTATCATGCCCGTGGGTGAAGGATATCGGCAAGGAGGAGCGATACGATTTTGACATTAATAAAGCCGATAAAATCTTCGATCTGTTACTGCAGGAGAAGCAGATACAACTCCCACCAAATCATGTAATTCCATCAGCCGAAGAACTAAAGAAGAAGAGATATTGCAAGTGGCACAACACGATATCGCACCACACCAATGAGTGCAAAGTTTTTCGGCAACAGATTCAATCGGCTGTAGAACAGGGAAGGATTAAGTTTGAGGACAAGAAGCCGATGAAGATCGATGGACATCCGTTCCCCATGAATATGGTTTATGCGGGATCATCGATGAGTCAAGCCAATGAAGGAAGATATCGGGAATTTAGAAGATCTAGAATTATTTCATTGCAGCTGGTAGATAAATATTCAAGGCGTGAAGAGGAACAGCGGGCTTCGTCATACGAGGAGAGATATAATCCACATTGGGATTGCCCGTTGTTTCAATTTTGCTGGGAACGAGGGATAAGATTGCCATTGATCAGAGATTGTCCTGAATGCGGCGTTGTGAGATCTCGAATTTTTGAGCATGAAGGATTTTCGCGAGATCAGCTGCTTGAAAGGAGAGCATCGGTACATAACCGATTAGGGCCGATCCATGAAGAGTTTTTTTGAAGAAAATGATGAAGAGGGATTACATGGAAAACAGCAGGTCCAGAATCCTCAGTAGTGTCCTAGTGGAATATTTACGAAAAGTCAGAAAAGAAGGGCACAGCGGCTACGGCACCGAGAACAACAGGAAGAACAACAGCGAGATCACAAGGAATCCAATCATCGTCACAAGAGGACTAAGCGGGTATGGCGCGTAAAGAAAAGTGACGATGAGGTTGATCCATCGGCTCCAGTAAACATGGTCTTCTTTTTGCCTCGGGAATATAAAGCACTTTCATCTGATGAGGAAGATATTGAAGAAGTTTTTGCTCAGTTAACACTGCAACCCGATCAGGCTATATTTGATAAGCCTGAAGAATCGAAGCATCGGCACTTGAAGCCATTATATATCAAGGGTTATGTGAATGAGAAGCCGATGACGAAAATGCTAGTTGATGGGGGGGGCAGCTGTTAATCTAATGTTGTATGCTACATATCGGAAGTTGGGGAAAACTGCCGAAGATTTGATCAAAACAAATATGGTGTTAAAGGATTTCGGCGGGAATCCATCGGAGACAAAAGGCGTGTTAAACATGGAACTGACAGTGGGGAACAAGACCTTGCCTACCACGTTTTTTGTTATCGATGGAAAAGGATCGTATAGTCTACTCCTTGGCAGGGATTGGATTCACGCAAACTGTTGCGTGCCCTCGACGATGCATCAGTGTTTGATACAATGGTAGGGAGATCAAGTTGAGGTAATCCCGGCGGATCAATCGACCAATATTGCAATGACTGATTTACCGATCTAGGAGGCCGATGGTGTCGATTGTTTGTCTGGAAAAGTATGGGAAGGGGATTATCTTAAGATCACCAGTCGGGAGATACAGCCGATTCGGCAAGTCGGCTCGGAACTATTACTCTGATGGGCACCATTGAAGAGTTTGAAGGGAAGTTGGGACAAGGATTTACATCGGCTGATGATTTGGAAGAAATTGATATAGGACCAGGAGATAGGCCAAGGCCGACGTACATAAGTAAAAGATTGTGTCCTGAATTCCGAAAAAGAATTAATAGAATTGCTGAAAGAGTATCGAGATTGTTTTGCTTGGGAATATCATGAAATGCCAGGATTAAGCCGATCAATTGTTGAACATCGGCTTCCTATTAAACCAGGATATCGGCCGTTTAAACAGGCTCCAAGGAGATTTAAAGCAGAGTTATATGAGCCAATCAAAGCAGAAATCACGAGGTTATATGATGCAAAGTTTATAAGGCCGTGCCGATATGCTGAGTGGGTTTCTAATATCGTCCCGGTGGAAAAGAAAAATGGAAAATTGAGAATATGTATCGATTTCCGGGATTTGAATAAAGCTACCCCCAAGGATGAGTACCCAATGCCGATAGCAGATTTGTTGGTAGATGCAGCATCAGGCCACAAGATTATTAGCTTCATGGATGGCAATGCAGGATATAATCAGATTTTTATGGCAGAGGAAGATATACATAAGACTGCATTTCGATGTCCTGGAGCTATCGGCTTATATGAGTGGGTAGTAATGATTTGGATTGAAAAGTGCCGGTGCGACATATCAGAGGGCGATGAATTATATATTTCATGATCTCATCGGCTTATTAGTGGAAATTTACATCGATGATGTGGTGGTTAAATCCAAGAGTGATAAAAGCCATATAGCCGATTTGCGAAAAGTGCTGGAAAGGGCAAAGAAATACGGATTAAGGATGAATCCCAATAAATGCGCTTTTGGTGTATCGGCTGGGCAGTTCTTGGGTTTTATGGTTCATGAGCGAGGAATTGAAGTTAGTCAACGGAGCATCAGAGCCATCAAGGAATACAGAACCACCAAGCAACAAGACAGAGCTACAGTCGTTGATCGGCAAGATTAATTTTGTAAGGAGATTCATATCGAATTTGTCAGGAAGGATTGAGCCTTTTACTCCATTGTTGAAGTTGAAAGCCGATCAAGAATTTGTGTGGGGGGCAGAACAGCAGAAGGCATTTGATGGGATTAAGAGTTATTTAAGTTCCCCACCTGTTCTGATTCCACCGCAGAAAGGAGTGCCGTTCAAGTTATACTTATCGGCCGATGAAAAATCCATCGGATCTGTTTTAATACAAGAGTTTGAAGGCAAGGAGCGAGTCGTGTTCTATTTAAGCAGAAGGCTTTTGGATGCTGAAACAAGATATCCTGCGGTGGAAAAATTATGCCTTTGTTTATATTTCTCATGCACAAAGTTAAGGCATTACATCCTATCGGCTGAGTGTACAGTGGTTTGTAAGGCCGATGTGGTAAAATATATGTTATCGGCTCCGGTGTTAAAAGGGCGAGTTGGTAAATGGATCTTTGCCTTGACAGAGTTCGACTTGAGATATGAATCGGCTAAAGCAATCAAGGGACAGGCAATAGCCGATTTGATTGTGCAGCACAGAGGGGTTCATGAAAATTATGTGGAGCCGATCCCGTGGACTTTATTTTTCGATGGATCGGTTTGCAAGCATGGATCTGGTATCGGCTTGGTCATTGTATCGCCTCGGGGGGCAAGTTTTGAGTTTGCTTTTACAATTAAACCCTATCGGACCAATAATCAAGCGGAATACGAGGCGGTATTGAAAGGACTTCAACTTTTACGGGAGATCGGAGCCGATATCATAGAGATCATCGGAGATTCATTATTAGTGATCAAACAATTGTCTGGAATATGAGTGCAGAGATGATGTTTTGAGATCGTATTATGAAGAATGTAGGGATTTGTTGAAGGATTTCATGATGGTATCGATGGATCATATTCCTAGAGAGCAAAATTTAGAAGCCAATGATCTTGCACAAATTGCTTCGGGTTATCGGCTGAATAGATAGGTTGAAGTTGAAATAGCCGATAATGATATTCAGGATAAAGCCGATGATTGGAGACAGGAAATAATTGGTTATCTGCAAAATCCGTCGCAATCGGTTTCTAGGAAACTTCGGTATAAAGCCACTAAATATGTGCTGCTTGATGAGGAGTTATATTATCAAACTTTTGAAGGGGTTTTGCTGAGATGCCTAAATTTGGAAAAGCCAAAGTGGTTATGTGTGAAGTGCATGAGGGTATTTGTGGAACTCATCAATCGGCTCATAAGATGAAGTGGATATTGAGAAGAGTAGGATATTTTTGGCCGACAATGTTGGAAGATTGCTTCAAATATTATAAGGGATGTCAAGATTGCCAGAAGTTTGGAAATATACAGTGAGCACCAGCATCGGCTATGAATCCTATCATCAAACCGTGGCCGTTCAGAGGATGGGGAATTGATATGATCGGCCAGGTTTATCCTCCGTCAAGTAAAGGGCATAAGTTCATATTGGCGGCAACAGATTATTTTACAAAGTGGGTAGAAGCGATTCCTTTGAAGAAAGTCACGTCCAAGGATGCGATTGAGTTTGTAAAGGAGCATATAATTTATCGGTTTGGAATTCCTCAGACTATAACTACCGATCAGGGGTCTATTTTGTGTCCGATGAGTTTCAACAATTTGCTGCCAGTATGGGGATTAAGTTATTGAATTCATCACCTTATTATGCTCAAGCTAATGGACAGGCGGAAGCTTCGAATAAGAGTTTGATCAAATTAATTAAGCGGAAGATTGATGAACAGCCGCGGAGATGGCATACTACATTAGCGATTCATTATGGGCTTATCGAATGGCATGTCATGGGTCTACTCGGGTGCCACCATATCAGTTGGTATATGGGCATGAAGCAGTTTTACCTTGGGAAACTAACATCGGCTCTAGGAGGATTTCTTTGCAAAATCAACTGACAGCCGATGATTATTATAATTTGATGACAGATGAACTTGAGGATCTGGCTCAGAATCGGTTAAGGGCGCTGGAAAGGATCAAGGAAAATAAAGCTAGGGTGGCTAGGCATTATAACAAAAAGGTGATGGATAAATCGTTCGCTGAGGGAGATCTTGTGTGGAAGTTGATTTTGCCGATCGGGTCCAGAGATGGTAAATTTGGAAAGTGGTCACCTAATTGGGAAGGGCCCTATCGGATTAATCGTTGTGTACCTGGCAATGCTTATATATTGGAAGATCTCGAGGGGACAGAATTTGCTAAGGCACTTAATGGGAAATACCTCAAGAAGTACTATCCTAGCGTTTGGATCAACTCCTGAATCGGCTAAATGCGGCCGATTTCTAAAACAGTTCAAAGTGAAAGCCGATGTTGTTACATCGCCTAAAGACAGCCGATATCAATTGATATCGCCTTTAGATCAAATAAGTGAAATATTAAGTAGAGATGGGAGTATGATGAGTAAATAACAGAGCTGATTAAGTTATATTACAGCGAAAGTTTAATCGGCATGTTTCAGAGAACCATCAAAGTCATCAATGTTAAGATTTACAAGAATTTTTGGATTGATTCGATGCGCGCAGACGAATTTGGTCGATCTCACTAATGGCGTGGATGTCTTCTTCATCGGTCCCTGAGATAGTCTTTATGTTCTTGCGCTGATGGACAACTTGACGCACTGCTGCTGCAACCTTGGCTTCTTGATCTTGTATGGCTTGTGGTAGGCCGATGAGCTGGGATTCTGTTGTTGCGATATCCTTGCGGATTTTTTCAAGCTCTGCCAGCAGATCGGCTTCCCTTCTCTTCAGCTGATCCAGTTTGGGTTGGAGTTCTTGAGGAGCAGCTAACATATCGTCAAGCTTTTTCTTTTCCGTTTGAGCTAACAGCCGATCGGTTTGGATGTCTTGGACCATCTTCTGTTGATTAGCACGATCGGCTATACGCTGCCTGAGCTTGACGAGTTGGAATTTGTGGGATTCCAAAGCGTCGACGAGCTCTTCGGGCAAGTGATGCTCAATCTCTACAAATCTTGCCCGGATCGGCCCGCAATCCTCCACCAATGCGTCGATCGGGTTTTCCAGCAGACGAATGATATTCAACAAGTATTCGCGAACGTCGGCTGGAAAAGATGGTTTGGTTATTGCGCTGGTGGCTGTTTCTTCATCTGCGTCCAGGTACTTGCCGATGTCGAAGGAAAACAAATCGGCTAAGGACTGCAGGTTGACATCGGTAAAGGGATCAGTAGTGAGTTAAAATAAAGTATGGTTGTGAAGAAATTACCTGAGGCAGGGAAGGGGCAGCTTGAGGAGTGACATCGGCATCAGATGGTTGAGTAGGTTGTTCTTCAGGATGGCCGATGTCTGGCGCCGAGGTAGGAGCGGTCTCACTATCGGCTTCAGGATTAGGTGCTGGAATTGGAATGGCTGCAGAAGTCATCGGCTCAATGCTTGTAGGGATGTCAGCAGAAGGTTAAGGTTCGGGAGCCGATGACTCAAGCTGAAAATAAGATTGATAATGTGAAGATGGGAAACAGATGATAATATCAAGACTTGGCACATACCCGTGGAGATGAAGGGGCCGATGTTGTTTCAATAGTAGGTGGCGCCACGATCACGACATCGACACTGATTTTCTGCTTCTTTTGAGGGCGAGATGCCAGCTTCTTACGTTTTGGTCCTATCGGCCGTGGCGCCCGGAGAAGAGCCGATGGAGGGGGAGCATCATGCCCTAGGTGTGGGTTGGCCGATGGTGGTTGGTATATAATCGGCCGGCCACTGGTGCTTGTTGTCGGTGGCTCCTCGTCGACAGCCTGCGAGAAAAGATTGTGAGAGATGATCAGGGACAATGAATTAAGGATAGTGGATGTTACCTCTTCATCGGATTCGACGTAAGTTGGAGTTGAGGCGAGCACAGTAATGGATGGCCGATGAGTTGAACAGGTGTTTCTTCCATTCTGACCACCATCGGGCAAAAGCTTTGGTGTTGGCTGTGCAGATCTCCATCGCTAAGTGGGTGCCCAAAGAGGTTAGGGATTCCGTTAGAGTCCGCATCCGATCATACTCTATGAGCGCTGTTGAAACATTAACCTGGGCCTGAAGTTTGTTGATGAAGAATAGCCGATGGGAGTTGATCGAGGCAAGCTGGCGGAGCCGACCGATGGTGATAGAATTCATAGGATGGTTGTTGTGGATCGGCCCTGAGAGAAAACAGTCGGCAGTAGGCAGGGGGTAATAAGCGATAGAAAATGGTCTTGGATTCTTCATCTGCCAGACCGATCAAGAGGATTGAATTTGAGGGCAATCTCAAATTGAATGTTGCAGTTGTCATATCGAACGAAAGAGTGGCATACCTGGTGAAGTCATACGTTAAAAACCTTTGGAACTTGCTTGAGTCCAATTGGAGGTCAATTTGCCACTGTTCGCCACCAAAAACCACGTGTGCCAATGAAGCTGTTGATGATCTGGTTTGAATGCATTGAAACTACGAAGGCCTGGGAGATCTGCTTAGCTCCAGTGCAGGTCTAAAATATCTTGAGGTCAGGCGTGCCAGTCAATTGGACCAGCATTACAAGGAGATAAACAGAATCAGATCACCGCTCCAATCGGCGATAAGCTGATACAGAGTCGATGGCCCAACATACTGTGTTAAATCGGCTGCCTTGTACTCGGCGCCTTGTCTTCGCGCGTGCTCTGCCCGGGCACTAGTTGTCCGTGTCGCTCCCCGCGGTAGTCGTCCTGTGGACCCACGCCGCGGACCTCTGCCCGCGGCCCGGTCTTTGTGCCCGCGCCTGAGTCTTCGTGCCCGCGTCCAGGCTTACCAGCAGCACGGCGAAGCCGATAAAGTTTCCTTCAGCATGGCGCCAGACGTGCTCGCACATCGGCTACGACAGTACCCGCGGCCCTTGTCCTCGGCGTGCTCGCAGTACGTCCTGTTGCTCCTCGTGCCCGGCTCAGCAGGCAATTGCCACATGGCTATCGGTCGATACGGACTGGATTAGGCTCCTTGTAGCCGATGCCGATGCACCTGTGTACGGCTAGGAAACCGGATAACGCTATAAGCAATATATAAGCTGTCAGTATAACATGTGCATCGCTAGAAGCGATGATAAAATGAATAGGCAGATTAGAAGCTAGCGACGCCAAGGAAAACACATGTGCATGCTAGAAAACCGATGATAATATAGATAACCAAAATAGTAAAGATAATACAGTCGCTTTATAAACAAAGAGTAACCTATCGGCTCAGCACTCCGATCTAGACGTCCACATATACACCGATCGGCTCACAAGGATAAAATCTATTATTATCAATCTAGTAGTTCAGACCTAACTATGCAGCACAATTAATAATAATAAGGAACCGCAATAAGCCGATAGACTAAGCAACTGTGATTAATAAGATAACTTATCGCGATACATTCCGATTAAGACACTGCCGCAAAACCATCAACCTAGCAGAACATTTATCGCATGGCAGCTCAGAGGCGGGACCCAACCGATGCCGCACAACTGCATGAAAAACAGCCCAGTAAGCTGATAAGATCTAGGCACGCTGATGTGATATACCTATCGGGCCAAAGAGGTCGGACCGAACCATGCAGCCGTAACGGGCAGAACACCTCAGGTAAGGGGTGACGAGTCTACCCTCTCGCAGGGAGTTCGACCTAACGATGCAGCCCTGCTCGAGAAGCAAAGAACCGTCGAAAGGGTCGGCAGATGCGCCGAATTTGATTGATCTGTTTTGATAATTTACATGGACCCGGGGCACAACGTATAATACCGCCGAGCTGATACAGTCCTATGGACACGGAAACAGGAGTTCCTAACTATAAAAGGCGAAAACTAACAACCCTGATCGACACGAGATCAGGTTTATCTAAAAAGTATTAAAACTACCTAATTTATAGATAAGGTAATCGACTGCCATGTCGTGGTCTCACGAATTCCTTCTGAATCCGGCTTCTTCTGAAAGCTCCCAACGGCTAATATCACTTCTGGTTCCATTAACCGAGTCCGACCGAACGTGCCAAATTTGCATTAACAGCGACAGGAGGCCGATGGTAGCTTCGCCCACAGAAGAGACATCGGTGATAGATGTGCTTTCCTTGTATGATTGGCTGGAAAGCTTAAATTGAACAAGGAGGTCCCGGAGATTGCCTTGAATGTAGAGACATGAGCATAATGTGCACAACCACAAGACCCCCAAGGCCAACTGGCTGGCCAGCCGTAGCTACTGCTACCTGGCTCAGCAGTTGATAAGGGTGCCAAGAAGGTATTGCCCCAAGGGGATGTTTCCGATCGCCAGCATTCTGCCAATCACTGCATGTTGGTTGTGGGGCCGAGGGTTGCACCACCAAAATGAATCGTCTCTAGGCCACAAAAGTTCAAGAAGAACATGTTCCCATCATCAAAACGGCCCAGTTCCTTTGTTGTGGAATTGATATATACTTGGACCAACGCCGATAGTTCTTGCATCTTGAAGCCGCTGAGTTAGGCTTGAGATTGAGCTTAGGGTTGATGTATTTGTGTTTGAGCAGTGGAGCATGGGTTACATCATCAGCTGTGGGCACGGACCATCCAAATAGGTAGGCATTGAGGGCTGACCAAAACGTATTGAACTATATTGCAAGCAGAGGTCGTCCTATCTATTATCGGCCCAAGAAGAGGGTTGATGCAGTGGCCGCATGTCGATCTTCCCAGAGAGTTCTTCGCGGCCGACTCTGATGTACCAGTTCCCCATCGAAGCTTGCTAGGCCATGACCTGAAAGCTGTTGGTCCAGCCTAGCTAGCATAGCAGATTTGGAAGGGAGGCATGCTTTCGCGTTGATGAAGTCTACAGGGTCTCGCACCCATTGGCCATGATAAAGAAGGTAGATAATCGGCGGCCGGAATTCAAAATTCTAGTTTTTAAGGTTCACATGAACAGAACATAAGATAGATGAGATTGCGGCAATTCAACTAAGTACAAGGCATAGATGACGCATCAGACAAAGAAGATTACCTCTAGGACGGCGACCGCTGAAGCCATCGCGGAAGAAGAAGATGGGAGAAGAGCGAGGTTAAAGGAAGACCCGTAGCGGTTCGCCGGGGTTTCGCCGGAGTTCGTCGATGTCACGCCCAGAAATTTAGCCAATTCCAGGACGTATTTTGGTATTAAAATCCCTGCCAGAATCAAGCCAGGTACACAATAGAACGATAATCAATAAACGTTCCAAAATAAATAAAGCGTAAATAACATACAGAAGAGAGCACTTAGTTCCTCACACGGAAGGAAAACAACAGCGGAAAGCCCGAAAACTAGCGTGACTTTCAGCTCCACGCCACAGGCAAGCTCAACTGATATAAGCCAAGGTCCTCCATCTGAAAAGGGGGAAAACAGCAAGCGCCTGAAGTTACCACCGCACCTACTCAACAAGCCACACCAATGAGTGCAATTTGTGCACGGCGATTTCAAAGGGGAGGCTGGTGGCTCATTCGTAAAAGCAGTTGTAACATAGTAGGTCAGTAAACAGTAAAATGTTGATAAATTTAACAAGATTAATTTTCCACCGATTAACGTGTACACCACGTAACCAGGCCCAACCATTCCCAACTATTGGATGCTAACACCACGTCAATCAGTCTCCACTGATGAAGCTACGCCAGTTACCAGACACCTCCGGGACCGTTACACCACGTTACCCAGACTCCACTGATTAACGCTACACCACGTTACCAGCACCACCGGACAACGTATCACGCTGACCAGCTTTCCGCGACCAGACGCTAAACCACGTTGACCAGCCGCGCTGTGGAAGTTACACCACGACCACCAGGCGAAACTATGAGAGTTAAACCACACTCACCAGTCCCACGACTAGCGGTACACCACGCAACGGTCACCCCCGTGCAGCTCAACCACGCCGACGGAACACACCTTCCAACAACACCAGTTTGAAAAAAAACCAGATAATTATCTAGTCAGACTAAATCACGGGAGTCTTGGCAAAGGCCCATTACCGCGGGCGGCTATCGAAAGTTTTACTCTGATCAGAGGTGTACAACTGTACCCACAAGACACAGCCCACACACGTTCCCGTGTTGCCAGTACATCACCACGATGTCCCGTGCCGAGGCTGTGACA
Organism: Oryza meyeriana var. granulata; assembly: GCA_003991445.1. Lineage (NCBI taxonomy): Eukaryota > Viridiplantae > Streptophyta > Magnoliopsida > Poales > Poaceae > Oryza > Oryza meyeriana. Next base: position 87,511 of record RYFJ01001193.1, on the reverse strand, counting down.
GGACCGATTCAGGCAACCCCTCCCTAAACCATCCACAACACGCTGAGAGTTGCACCTGCCGACAGGGACGCCATATTGGCCAGGCTACCCCCTTGCGCCACGGTGAATCCGGCAAGCCGTCAACCCTACCCGCCGACCCACTCCATCACGCCCACCCTCTTCTTCGGTGCCTAGGAGAGGGAGAAGAAACGCTTCAAGCCAGCCGTTGCCCACGCTGGCTTGTGGCAAGGTACGGGAAGTTGCCAAGTGGTTCCCGCGAACCGGTCCTTAATTTCTGCCATGGGTGTGACAAGCAAAACCATACACCACAGCCCACCATTTAGGCAATTTTTGGAATTTAACAACAGCCTATCCAAGGTTCCATTTGTTCCGGACATTGAGTCGAATAAGAAAAAGGTAATATTTAATTCCCAGGTGAGCTATGTGCTAAGCATGGCTAAGCAGGTCCTATCTCTAGCCAGGTCATCCAATGAGACCTAAGCTAGTCAAATTATCACCCAGGTTATCAAAGAATGGATAACAAATGAACCGGGCTTCTAGGTATGTGGATAGGTTATTCCATATTCCCATGTAATTGGCAAAACAGCAATTTATTTATAAATCGTTAAAATATTTCACAAAGTGGTTCAAACATGCTCAAGGATGATGGTGTGACTTGCCTTGCAACCCAAACATCTTCGATCGCTCTTCGAACTCTTCCCGTAGACTCGCGGGTCCTCCGAAACAGCGATTACGGTATACTACACGCAAACGATAAAAAAAAGCCTAAGAAACTCCAATACAGTACATAAAATTTATTACAAACAAGTAGAATTACAAATTTTAGATAATTAGAAGAAGAACGGGTCAATTCAGCGGGAGTCTCGGACGAGAAAAGATATGGCTTTTGGAAGATTGAATTCGGAATACATCGAAATGGATTGGAAAAGAATATTCTCAAGAATATCTCTTCGGGATTACACTAAAAGAATTATTTTGGCAACTGGAGAAAAAGAGTGAGGCCTACTGTCATGGACACAGATCTGTGGACTAGGTTCATAAGGGGAAAAGGTGAGGCGGGGACTGGACTGATGTGTTTGCCTCACGGACAAGGAACGATGTCATGACTGAGACGTGGATGCCGATGTCGAAGGTGTTAGATGAAGGTGGGATGTGATGAGGTAGATCGATGACGAGGAGATCAGGCTGAGGTGGCAGACGAGATGGTCTGGCTAGGATTGACGTGACGATTGAATTTAGACGTGTGGAGGTGATTGGATTTAGGGAGTCCAATGACCCAAATTGGACTCGAAAGGATCGGACGGATGAGATCCGATCAACGGTTTATGAAGATTGGATGATTTGGGAATATACGCGGGATACAAAAAAAAAAGGGAGGGGGAGACGCTAGGGTCTATGCAACAGTGCACGCGAGGGCCCAAAACGAGCTCGGCCGTCTAAAGGCGCAGAAGGCGCACAGGAGACACGCCAGTAATAGCGCACGGCCGTGGGAGACGACACGACGACGCTAATTATTAGCGATTGACGATGAGAAACACGGTAGCGACTGTGTCGGCGAGCCGACCGACAGGAGAGAGAGAAATGCGATGCGACGACGACGGCTGTCATACGACCATTATGCGACGCACCGTTAGGGCAGCGGAGGAGGATGGCGACGCATGCGGCCGCGAATTAGGGTCCGAGGGAGGTGCGGGTGTAGATGCAACGTAATGATCTCGACGACCTCATGGTGAGGGGAAAGGAAGGGTGCCAGTGCTGAGGACGGCGAGATTCCCGATTTCCGGTGACGCTGGTGGATTAGGGAAGGAAAGACAGGGACTCACGAAGGAGTGCTCACGGGTCTGGAGTCGGCGGCGGGCGGATGAATGGGAATGGGGCGTCTGCGGCAGGCGAGTTAAGTCGGCAGGGCGACGGGTGCAGTTCTTCTGAGATGGGCGGTACGCGGAGTGTTGGGCTGCTAGGGCGGGACAAGCGGCGACGACGGATGGGAAGAGAGGCGGCCACGCTGGTCCAGCGGTGGCAGGCGGCGAAGCGGCGAGAGAAAGACGAGGAGGAGGAGGAGGAGGAGCAGGGGAGGAACTTCGGCCGTGGCTCATCAGCGGCGGCGTGGGCACAGAGGACGATGTCATCCGGCGCACGGCTGGGAACAGGACGACGGCGCGATGGTCTGAGGCGGGCGTGGTAGCGCGACAGAAGGAATGCAGCGATGACGGTGACACAGACAGCGACGGGGAAGAGAGTTGGGCACCGCGGACACAACGACAACGGCGACAACCAACAAAGGGAGGGCAGGCGGGAGGCGTGGTGCTCACCAGCGGGGCGAAAACGACGACGCCGACGCAGCGACGATGACCTTCGATGGCTACGGGCCGTGGTGGCCGGGGTGAGGAGCAGCGGAGGCGGCGGCTGGAGGCGCAGAAGACGACGACGAGGTTGACGACGCAGAGACCGTCAGTTGGAGAGCAGGCGACGGCAACGGTGGCTTCGGGGCAGAGCCGGGCGGCGGCAGCACGGCCCAAAGGGCTGTAGACGCCGGCGGTGACGACTGGAGGCGCGGCCGGCCGAGGCAGGCGACGGGAGCAGCAGAGGGGCGGCGGCGCGAGGGAGGAGGCGCAGGCGACGGCGCACCGGCAAAAAAAGTGACGGCCGGCGAGGAGGCAGGCGGCGGCTTCGGCCGTGAGGGGCAGGAAGGGCGGGCAAGAGCCGGCGACGCTGCGATGTGGCGAGGAGGCACAGGCGACGGCGGCTTGAGGGAAAAACAGGAGAGGGAGTGGGGAAGTGGATGGCGACATCGGCTCGCGCGGTTATGGCGGTGGCGTCGTGGGGCGTGTGGCGCGACGTGCGAAAACGCGGCGGCAGGCATTCGGGGCAGCGGACCGAGTCCGGGGCGGCACTCGGCGGCGAGCTCGGCGCGGAGGCCGGGGCGACGCGGGCTGGCGCAGGCCGGGGCGGGGCGGCACAGGCGGCGCGAGCGAGGCCGAGGGCCGGGGCGGCACGGCGACGGCGGCGGCTCGGTTTGCTACAGGCCTGAGCAGAGAGAGAAACGGAAGAGATGAACAAGAGGGAGGAAACAGACTTTGAGAAAAAATAAAAAAAGAGACGGAAGATTGGAAGAAAAATAAAGAAAAGAGAAAAGGTGGGATTTGGGGATTTTTCTGGAATTCTAAATTTAGAATTTAAATTCAGAATTTTGAGAAGTATTAGGAATATCAGAAATTGGGGGGAGATGTTTGGAATTTTGGAGGGTCGCGAATGTTGGCCGTATATATATATATGGAAAATCAAAAGCGTCGAAACACCTTTGGGACTGAATATATTTTTTCGGAATCAAGGAATTCGCCGGAATTTTTGGAACTCTCAAGCATAAGAATATTTCGGAATTTTGAGAATATTGGATGGGGAATATTTTGGGAGTCGAGGACGGAGGAGGAAATAGTTTTAGGAAAACATGCGATCGATTGAATATCGGTGTATTTTGAGAATTGGAACGTTGAGGAGGTTTTTAGGGTTCCGGGAGCGACAAGAAACCCTAGAAGACACAGGATGTCAGAGTTCACGATGAACGGGGAGAGTTCAAAGGACTGAACCGAAATGACCCGGATAGGAGAAAAGATAGGGATTTTATTATAGATTTATCTAATTATAGAAATGATCTTTGTCCTATTAAAATTAATTCTAGAGCTCTGAAAATTCCAAGGAAATTTCAGAGAGTTTATTAAATCGTGGAGAATTTACCAGAAATAAATACCACCACGAAACACATAGAGTTTTATCATCATAAATACTTAAACGCTTAAAATATTCCGACCAAAACCCCAGGAATATAAAAGCGTCCAAGCATTTATTTAAAATTTAAACTTGGGATTTTTAATATTAGAAATTTCAAAATTTTATTCAAACGCGTTTCTCAAACAATTTTTTTTAGCGTATTCTTGTATTTCAATTTACCCCAAAAACAATTTTTAATTAAAGTGATTTTTAGGGCGTGACAAACCTACCCCCCTTACAAAAATCTCGTCCCGAGATTTGGGGCAGCTAGCAAGAAAAGGGTTTGGTTGATCTTCAACTCTTTCCATTGAGCACTGGTGACAGTCGAGGTCTCGGAAGAAGTGGAAAGGGCTCTGGTGATGTGAAAACGTAAAGAAAGGAGGCTAGGAAGGCGAAGCGGTTTATAGAGGAATGATGACGGGCGGGGATCGAGGCCGTTGGCACTGTTTCAAATATTTAAGGAAAGTGGGCTACCTTGGGCCGCCTCAGTGTGAAAGGAATCTGAAGCCCAAACAGAAAAATTTCGAAGTTCGATAACAAACTCCGAAATTGGGGGGCATGTGTTAACGCCAAAATTTGGTGCGGTTCTTTATTAAATTCGGTTAAGGAGATATTACAGTCAATTAACGGGGATTAATCCAGAGGAAGCCGAGTTTGGGAAAGGACCGTGAAGACCACGGGAAGGCAGTTAAATATCTTATCTGTAATTAGGCAGAGATAATAATTTTTAGAAAACCTGATCTCGTGTCCGATTAGGGCTTGTTAATTTTTCTTTTATAGATAGGAAACTCTTGTTTCGTATCCGATTAGGACTGTATCAACTCGGGATATAAATACGTATGCCTGAGGACTATGTAGATCATCAAACAGATCAATACAAATTTCGGCGCATCGCCATCCTTTTTCAACGGGTTCTTGCTTCTCGAGCCGGGCTGCATCGGTTAAGTTCGACCTCCTGTGAGAGGGTAAGTCTCGTTACCGACTGCCATATCGCTAGGACTTTCTCGGTTAGGTCCAATATTCTAGTCGGCTTACGGTAGTCGGCTTACCACGATATATCTGTTCTGTCTACGGCTGCATCAGTTAGGTTTGATCTCATAGGCCGAGTAGATATGTTACATCACGCGTGCATAGATTTATCGGCTTACTGGGTGTAACTTATCATAAGTTTGTGCTGCATCGGTTAGGTCCGACCTACTAAACTACGTGATAAGTTATTCCTGCTAGGTTGATCGGTTTTATGCAAGCGTTTTATCGGGATGTATAGCCGATAAGTTATCATATAGTTCATCACGATTGCATTAGATCTATCGGCTCATCGAGGTTTTTTTATCGTTATTAATCTGTGCTGCATCAGTTAAGTTTGACCTACTAGATTGATAACGATAGATTTATCCTTGTTAAGCCTATGGGTGTTTATGCAATGTTCTATCGGAGTGCCTAGCCGATAGGTTATCTTTTCTTAGTTAAGGCGATTAACATTGTTCAACATGTTTTTGGCACGCTACACCGTTATCGGTTTTCCGACCGATACACGTTATATCAGTAATCGGCTAGTTTATTTATTTATATTATTATTGGTTTCTTAGCCACATGGTTTATTTATTTTATCCATCTATGCCATCATCGGCTTCTAGTCAATGTATAAGTGCTCTATTCACATCGGCAATTAGCCGATGAGACGAGTCCAATTCGGCTTTCAGCCGATTGGCTCATTGATCTAATATTTTCTATCTCCTTGTCAATTGCAGGGTCAAATTGACTGGCACGCCTACGAACCTCAAAATTTAGGACCTGCACTAGAGCTAAGCAGATCTCCCAGGCCTTCGCGTGTCTAGTGCACCGAACCATATCATTTGCTCGTTCCCAACGCTACCGGTGATTTTCGGTGTCAACAATATGTTTGGTGCGAGCATGGAAGACAGGGTTAGCAGATAAATACTTAGCTCCAATATTATTACACCAAAGCTTTGCAACTCGTGGAGCTTGTACACTAAGCTCTTGCAATAGTGCTTGAATCCATATGATTTCAGCAGTTGCATTTGCTAGAGCTTTATATTCAGCTTCCGTGCTCGATCTTGACATTGTTGTTTGTTTTCTAGCATTCCATGACACCATATTAGGTCCCAATAATATGGCAAAGCCACCTGTTGATCTGCGATCATTTGGAGATCTAGCCCAATCTGCGCCTGCAAATCCACTAACAAGCAAGGAGGATGACATGCAAATGTTTAAGCCCAGATTTACTGTATACTTCATATACCTTAGGATCCGCTTGACTGCAGCCCAGTGTACTGTAGTTGGAGCATGTAGGAATTGACAAACCTTGTTTACTGAGAATGACAGATCTGGTCTAGTTAAAGTCAGGTATTGCAATGCCCCAAACAATACTTCTATATTGTGTGGCATCACTAGGTCCAAGTGGTTCTCCTTAATTTATGGACAGTTTTTCTTAGGTAGTCAGAGGAGTAGTAATTGGCTTGTAATTTTGCATTGTGGCTTTTTGCAAAAAAATCTGAGGCATATTTCTCCTGACTTTAGCAGTATACCATTACTCACTTCAGTTACCTCTATGCCTAGAAAGCAATGTAAATCTCCCAGATCTTTTAATGCAAAATCTTTACTTAAATCCTATAATAGAGCAGAAGTAGCATCTGACCTGGAACTTGCTACTATAATGTCATCAACATAAACCAAAACAAACATTGTTACATCTTTCTTACTATAGAAAAATAATGATGTATCTGCTTTGGAAGACATAAATCCTAGCTCATGTAGTTTTGTACTTAGCCTTGAGAACTAGACTCTACGTGCTTGTTTTAATCCATATAGGGCTTTGTCCAACTTACAGACATGATTAGGCAAAGAGAATTTTTTATACCGTGGATTGTCTTATATAGACTTCTTCTAAAACCCCATATAAGAAGGCATTATGCACATCTAACTGGCGTAAACTCTATCCTCTAGAGACAGCAAGAGATAAGACTACTCTAATGGTAGCAGCTTTGATAATAAAACTAAAGGTATCTTTATAATCTATGCTATACCTTTATTTGAAGCCTTTAGCCACCAACCTTAACTTGTACCTGTCTAGACTTCCATATGCTTTTCTTTTAATTCTATAGACCTATTTATAGTCTATAATGTTTCTTTCTTTTTCGGTAGGAACAAGATGCCACGTCCTATTTTTTATAAGGGCTGCATATTCTGTATCCATAACTTCTTTTCAGTTTTTGTCACATAGAGTCTCATTTAAATTTTGAGACCACCACAAAATATAAAACAAGTGTATTTAACAGTATCATTTGTACATACTTTTTCTTTTCTAACGCCACTTTGGAGCCTGATGGTGCCGTGTCTTGGTTCTCTGAGTTACTGTCGACGTGACGTTGCTGCTCCATTCGCGCAGGCACTGCAGGCGCTGTCACCGAGCCAGGCGATGACGTGTGCGGCTGCAACTGCTGCTGATCGGATGGTGATGATGTGTGCGGCTGTACTTGTTCTGCCACTGCATGTGAAGTGGCATCACCCGAGGCTGAGGAAGCGCCATCGCCTGTCACCGCGGTTGTCGGCCACTGCTCTTCCTGTGCAGATGCGTGCGGATCCCAATGCTGACCCGGGGAAGCTTCGTCTGGCGTTGGTGATTCGGCTTCAGCTTCGGGTACCCGGTGAGATGCACCTGGATTTTCATTGTGCGCCGGATTTTCTGCATATGAACCTGAAATTTCTTCACCAGACATATTAGTGGGGTTAGGAGGATTAAACACAAGATCATTCTGCTGGCCCCCGTGATCAAAGCTAGGTGGAATCAAGAAAGATAGAAGGAGGGAGATCTCAGATCTGAGGCACGCGCCGGCGTTAGAATAAAGTTCACTGAAGAGAAAAACTTCCTCACCAAAAGTGACATCCTTGGAAATATAAACTCTCCCAGATGAAACATCAAAGCATTTGAAGCCTTTGTGAAGATTACTATACCAAGAAACACACATTGCTTTGATCGAAATTGGAGCTTGTGTTTGTTGTAAGGGCGAAGATTGGGCCAACATACACATCCAAAGACTCGAAGAGCACTGTAATTTGGTTGTTGTTTAAATAACCATTCCAAGGGGGTTGCAAACTGAATTAACCTTGCTAGGAATGCGATTGCACGATTGATAAGGTAGTCAGCGGCAAGAACTGCCTTATCCCAAAATTTCAGTGGCATGGATGCATGAGCAAGCAAGGCTAAGGCAACCTCAACTATGTGGCGATGCTTTCTTTCGGCAACACTGTTTTGTTGATGAGCATAGGGACAGGAGACATGATGGGAGATGCCAATCTGCTCAAAGAAAGAGTGGAGTTTCTGATATTCACCACCCCAATCTGTTTGCATAGCAATAATTTTGCAATTAAACAGCCTTTCAACCAAATTTTGAAACTCATGTAATTTTTGAAAGGCTTCGGACTTGTGCTTAAGGAGATGAACCCAAACAAATTTACTATAATCATCGATGAAGCTAACATAAAATTTCTTTCCTCCAACATAACTAGGAGCAGGGCCCCAAACATCTAAAAAAAATAAGTTCTAGAGGATGACTTGACACACTTGATGATCTAGGATATGGTAATTGGTGGCTTTTACCCTTCTGACAAGCATCACAAATGGACTCTTTATTGGACTCGGCCCGAAAAGGCAGATTATTTGAACTAAGGACTTTAGACACTATGGGAACTGAAGGATGGCCCAATCGATTGTGCCATCTGAAGAAGGAATGTGTGACAGTGCAGGCTGGCTTGACTGGAGATGTTGGAGGAAGAGGATAGAGGCCCCTTTTTCAACCTTCCTTTAAGAATCGTGTTCCTCATGTCCAGATCCTTAATAAAAAAATATTTGGAGTAAATTTCAAGGAAAGCATGATTATCCATAGCAAGGAGACAAACAGATATGAGATTTTTGCTGGCTTGTGGAACATGGAGAATATTTTTAAGAATCAAATTGCGATTAGGGGTATGAATAACAGAATGACCTATGTGTTTAATCTTCATACCTACTCCGTTTGCAGTATGGATCTGATCATTCCCCTTGTATTTCTCCTTTGGGCTCAACTTGTCTAGTTCACTAGTGATGTGATATGTGGCCCCTATATGAAGATACCAATTGGTATCAATCTGTCGGCGAAACGGGATTGGGGGTACCCACAGTCGTTGGGGACGCGTGGGTCTTCGGCCACGTCAGTTCCCCGGGGCCACGTCCTGCACGACTGACGACCGGCTGCGACCGTGTCTCCCGCATGGTGTCCGGGTCCAGGGCGCGCCCCCCCGCGCCCGGGTGCGTCACCCCGGGCCCTGGGTGCGCCTCCCGTGCCCGGGGGCACGGCCCCCAGACCCGGGTGACAGGCGACGGGGCGTGCCGCGCCCCGCCGCCTGGTCGGACGCGCATGGATTCTCAAGACGGCCCCCCGTGGGCCTGCCCCCTGCACAGTCCGAGACACAGCGACGTGCCCTGTCACTTCTCAACAGGGTGCGCTGCTGTAGCCGTATACAGCCGCCCGGCAAGGAGCCGACCAGACCAACCGCCCACAGCGGGCGACCGGGCGACCCAGCGTGCCTCCCGCACGGCTCAGCGAGCGGGCGTGGGCGACTGGACGTCCCTCCGGCGCGGTGCAGCAGGCGGCCACGGGCGTACAACAAGACATAGCAACCTCTCTCTCTCTGTACGGGGCACTGTGGACTCCCCTGATTCTATAAAGGAGGATCCAAGCCACCGAGAGCAGGAAGAGGCCGAACTGAACAGGAGCTTTCCCCGCCTTCTGGCACCCTAGCTCATTCTCACACGACTGTTCTTCTTCCTCAGCTCCGGCTGAGTTCACCCTGTAACCTCAATTCCACATTCATCCACCTCATAGCCAAACACACACAGGAGTAGGGTTTTATGCTCCGGCGGCCCGAACCTATATAAATCCTCCTGTCTCCCTTGTGCGTCGATCCCTTCTTCCAACCATCCACTGTTCATCGTCTTCCCTGCGCGATCGTCACGGTTCGGACAGTCCGATCCCGGTTCGGACGGTCCGAACCCCTCTTCCTCTCGTCTTCCGCTGATACACGCTGACGTCGACTTCGCCTGAGAACTACTCCCCTGGCCGAATCTCAAAGGGGGGTCTCTGTCTTCCCGCCGTCGAGGTTTCATCCTCCGACACAATCCCATAGGCGGCAGCTGCAGCAACACTTCTTTCATCTGGCACATAATTTTCATCAAATCTATGCCAGCATTCAGAGGCAACATGGCCTCTTTTGAGACAAACTTGGCAGGTTGGTTGAGAGTCTTGGCGTTGGGTATTGTTGTTGCGCCCTTGACCAGAGTTTCCATGACCGCACATGCCTCAGCCGCGACCAGGGGAGGAGCCACCCCGTGAGTTGTTGCCGCCACCACGGCCACCATGGTTGGCGTTATTTGCTGATGTCGCCACTCCTCCATGACGCATCTGCTGCCTGGTCTCAAAATTAAGAAGTTGTGAGTACACGTCTGCCATCATGACAGGTTCAACCCACGCCACGAGAGCAGAAACCACCGGCTCGAACTCGTCATCCAATCCATTTAGGATATATGCCACCATATCTTCCTCATCAACAGGCTTGCCGGTGGCTGCAATTTCATCTCCGAAAGCTTTCATCTTGCTAATGTATTCTGTGATACTTGAGTTACCTTTGTGAGTTGTAGTTAGCACAAGGTGAACGTTGAGAGATCTCGCTTTGGTTTGCGAGGTGAACATCCCCTCAATCTGGTGCCAAGCTTGTGTTGCGGTTGTTGCGGTTGCCACTTGAGTCAACACGTCGCGAGACAAGGTGGAGAAGATGAAACCAAGGACCTGCTAGTCCTCGGTGAACCACGTCTTGTATGCTAGATTGGCAATCTTGGCAATCTTGTCATCCTTCTTCTGCTCGATCTCCATCGCTGGAGCATCCACCTTGTTGGAGAGATACGCCTCCAGTCGGCAGCCACGTATGGCTGTAAGAACCTGCGGTACCCATAGCGCATGGTTCTGTTTGTTCAGTTTCTCAAATACATGAGCACCGAACAATGGATATTGGGAGACGGTGGATGACGATGAGCTTGCCATCGCAGGCTCTGATACCATATAATCTAAGATGGGAGAAACACCTTCGGTGGGTGCACTTCATGTTGATTGAGATTGCATTGCATCACGCCGATTACATATATATGTGCGTTGAGGAGTTGGTTCAGGAGATCTCCTATTTACAAGTGATAAAGATGCAGCTATCTGAACCAACTCTACCAGCCACAGTTGTCGGCGAAATGGGACAAGGGGTCCCACATGCCCTGGGGACGCGTGGGTCATTGGCCACGTCAGTTCCCGGGGGGTCATCTCTCCATCGGCCCCGGGCTCGTCCCCAGGGCGTCATCGCCATCGGCCCCGGGCTCATCCCCGGGGCGCCGTAGCCATCGGCCCCGGGTTGGTCCCCGGGGCGCTGTCTCCAGCGGCTACGCTCCCGGGCCCAAGCACCGATACCCCGGTCCCGGATGCCGATGCCCGGGGCCCGAGGCCGACCGACTCGACCTCAGGTGCCGATTGCCACGGCTCCAGGGGCCGATCCACCCGAAGGACTCGGCGGACCAACTTGACTACTACTCTGCCACATGTGGGCGTCAGCTCTCCAACCACCCGTGGGGCCCGCACCCTGTGCAGGCAGAGCGCTTTTTGACTATGGAGGCTCCTTTCACTATACAGGCAGAGCGCTTTTGACTAAGAATGCTCCGGATGTCCACGCCCCGGCAGCGGAGGCAGGCGCCGTCCCATCTCCATGCTCCGTCCGCTCACGGCGACGTGCTGACCGAGCGTGGCCAGACGAGCAGTACCAACTCCGGCGCAGGCGTCGCAGGCGGACGGGAGCGACTGGACGTCCCTCCAACTCCGGCGTGGGCGTTGCAGGCGGAGGGGAGGACCGGAGAACTCTCCAGAAACTCTCTCTCTCTCAGTGAGCTGGCGCTGTGGACTCCCCTCGCCTATAAAGGAGGATCCATGCCACATTTAGAAGACAGACTCTCTCTCAGCTGGTGCTCCCGCCTTAGACACTCAGACTCGAACTCTCGAGGACTCTGGTGCTCAAACCTTGGAGTTCCCGGGCTAGCTTCCGAGCACCCCGGGTCTCACCTTGTAACACAGCAAACCACATTCATCTCCACATAGCATACACACAGGAGTAGGGTATTACGCTTCCGAGCGGCCCGAACCTGTATAAATCCTCGTGTCTCCCTTGTGCGCGCTGTTCATTGTCTTCCCCGCGCGATCTCCACGGTTCGGATGGTCCGGACCCTTCTGCCTTCGTTCTCTGCTTCACCATGGTTCGGACGGTCCGAACCCCGCAGTTTCTTCTACGTCTCCTTCGCGTATCTTTCTTCTGCACCCTGACGCCGGCTTCGCCTGAGAACTACTCCCCTGGCCGAATCTCAAAGGGGGGTCTCCTGACTTCCTGCCGTCGAGGTTTCATCCTCCGACAACAGTATTGTTACAAGAGATATTATCACATGCGATAATATCGGCTTATCTAACACCCCTGCCCCCTTTTTTTCCTTTTTCTTTTCTCTGAACTCTATGGGTTAGTGTACAATTTTCACACTTTCTTAAATATAAGCACGGCTTGCGGGGGTTTAAAAAAAAGAGCTCTATATTAATTTCCCATCATTAATTCTGATGATCTCCCTAGTTTCATTGGGTTGGGTTGGGTAGTTATAAAGCTGATGCCTCACCATCATAACTGGAGTATATTTTTCATTGTTACCTCCTTTTTCCATTTACTCGTAACTTGATGTAATAAACTGTGATGTATGAAATCTATATATACAAGTAAGTACTGAGGGGTGACCACTGGTATCATGAGTCAAAATGTCCTACACATACTCATTCTGAATGATCAATATCCACATCTAGAGTAACACATTCTTGGTCTCGTGAAACATGCAAAACTCAACGAACAAAAAAGGGAGGAAAATTTCTATACCAACTAGTGATGCCACCATAGAACCCAATAGGCATAGGAAAGGGAGGCATCAAGAACTCAAGTTGAGAGGCTCTGAATGGTCTAGCCCACATGTAAGCAAGAGAGAGCAGCACCGTATGAGGAGCCTGTGCCAGTTAGGTGCCGTTCGAAATGGCTTCTGGCTTCTTTCATGTTTTCTGTTAGCACGCTTTTCAAAACGTAAAATGAGGCTTTTTTGCAAAAACTTTAGATATGAAAGTATCTTAAAAATCAAATAGATCCATTTTTCAAGTTTGTAATAGTGAATACTTAATTAATCGTGCGTTAATGATGTTTCTCGTTTTGTGTGTGGCTTATAAGCCAACGGCAGAAGCCAAATCTAACACCCTCTTTGATTGACAGCGCTGTGCCCCTTGTCTTGTATCCAGATTGCCGAGCACTCTGTTTCTAATGCACAGGTTGATCTGTCTGTGTGAGTGAATACTCGTACATCTCATTCTCCTTCGTTTTCACTGAATCCCGTTGGTACTCTGGTAGGCAAGGGTAAAAATAGGAGTACATAAGGGAGAAGAAAACATATGTTCGAGATAGGGAAAAGGTCACACTTCATCGTCAAAGGGTTGTTTTTCTTAAAGTTCCATGTCATGCAAGGTAATATGAAGCTGAGTCCTACTCTATCTCCACTTATAGAGACCGGTCCACCCTCTGTCCGAGTGACTGTAATTGCCTTCCTTGAGATACTTGGGGCCCATGGCCTCCACAGTAGCCCCTAAGACCTTCATAGTTGAGTCACAACTGATGCTGAGTGCTCATCCTCCTAGTGAAGAGATTTTCGAGTGCTTTGCTCCCGAGTACTCATTGTCCGAGTGCTTCTTCTCCCGAGTTTTGCTTCATGTCAGTTGGCAACGAGGCTATGAAGGGCTTTATGGAAGAATATGAATAGTATGCGCCGAATAGGCGCACCTATTAGGTGTAGCCCCTAACTTTGTGCTTAATTGTGAAACAATTAAACATAAAGTCAAAGATCTTTAACATTTTAGCCTTTCCCGAGTAGTATACTACCCGGAAATTAGATTCTTCAGCATCATGTCAGCTGGAAGTATTTTTGCTCAAGGCAATTTTGGCTAAGCATGTAAGCCAAGTATCACTATGGAGTAAATCCAATGTGTGATGAGGTGTACATTAGAGATACCTGCATCCCCAATTTTAATAGAGACCAGCTATTGATCCTTATAAGGATATATCCTCAATACCTTAAAATAATCAATATACCCGAATGTATACACCTGGCTATAGGCTTAGCATGAAACATATCTGATTATTTAATCGGTTCTTGTAAAATAGTACCTGCATCGCTATTTTAACGCGACCAGCGAGCGACCCAATAGGGCATGCTATTTAAAAACTAATATCTTTAGCCTACTACCAAATAAGCCGGTCCAAACTGACATACCTAGCATAGCCCACAAAATCGGCATCCCTCGCATGTCTGAATAATGCCATTGGCGTCAGTAACTACAGTTGGCCAAAGGAATCCTTGTCTGCAAACCTTTTCGACTTACGTTCTGGATGCAGCATGGTTGCCACAGATGCCCGAGTGGATAGATTGCAGGATCTGCTTGCCCTCTTCAGGTGTGACGAAGTGCATGAGAACTCTGGATGCACGTTGACAATATAGATCTTCTCTGACTATGATAAAGCTTTTGCTTCATAGCTTGACTTACTCAGCTTCGTTGCGATCTTTAGGAAGTTCGTCTTCTAGTAGAAATCGAATGATTGCGGTCTTTCAGTCTTGAAAAATAATGAGTACCTTCGTAGGTTCCGGGTTTGGTGCTACCTCCGACTGAAAGCTCCAGTAGTAGCTTGTTTTCCTGTTTTGGCCAAATAGGTACCCGAACACTGCGCTAGCGTAGGATTCGGTTGGCGACCCTCTTGGGGCATACCCAACCTAGCAAAATTGTAGCCGAATAAGGTACCCAAGCCTCGCATTAGCATAGGATTCGGCTGGTGACCCTCATGGGGCATACCCTATCCAACAGAGTTGTGGCCAAATAAGGTACCCAAATCTAACATTAGCATAGGATTCGGCTGGCGACCCTCATGGGGCGTACCTTACCCAGCAGAGTGGTACCCGAGTCCCGACTGGTGCCCGAGGTCGGTTATTAGCCCCCATGGGGTGTACCAAGGTCAAGGTGACTTCCGTGTCCCGACTAGCGCAAGTACTCGGTCAGTAGCCCTCATGGAGCATTCCGAGTGATTCTTGAAGCGTCGCACTCTAAGTGTATCATGGCAGATTGGTCCAGCCCCCGAGCATAGGAGATAGGCTCGTAGCCATGAGTTCCTGTTACGCGTATCCGGAATTGGGCCCTGCATTATAAACATATCGGATGAGTAGCATCTGATGAAGAAAACAATCATCCGAAGAAAATCTAAACATTTTACAATGTATGTAAATATGTGTTACTCCTCTTATTGATATTAATTTCCCCGAGTAGTTGACCCCTTACATTTAAACACTCTGCCCGACTAGTCATAGCCCTCGAGCGTCGGGAGTCGGCTCATGGCCCTTTTCCAGACACGCGTTTTAGGTGACTTGAGTTTGTTTTTCATAGAGCAAAGCTTTATGCTACTCGAGTACTTTTGCAATCATTAAGAGCAAAAATAGAAAATACGCAGAATGTACACCTATTAGGTGTAAGCGGTTGCGGCATTGGCAAAGCCGAGTGAGGAATTGACGATCTCATCTCCCTATATCCGATCCCGACTGGCACTAAGCCGTATCCGAGTCAAACCGTAGGGAAGTGAGTTGCCTCCTGGCCCATTTAGATGAGAATATTATATAAAGGAAAAAATATTTATCAGAAAGTGACTTAGCTGTTCGGTATTGCACAAGTTGGGAGTGGGGATGCTATCCTTGCATTTGAGCTTTTGAGCCCCTGAGCACGTCACTTATCGTTCTGATATTCTTCAGTGTTAGAAGGTCGAAGACGGTTGCGACCGACTGCCACAATGAAGTTGTCCGACTTGCGTTTGTGGTTCCCAACCTTAGTCGGGGCCACGTCATCGATGTCCTTCCGCTCCTTCTGTCGGGGTGCCTTTTTGTCATCGAGGGCCTCAGCAACAACGTCGGCCGAGTCAGCGTATTTGTTCACCATGTCGAATAGAGCTTTGACAGAACTTGGAGGCTTCCGAGTGAACTTAGTGATGAACAGGGTGTCCTTGACTCCTTTTCGAAAGGCGGCGATGACGACCTCGTTCTTGATCTTCGGGATTGAATTCTTCTTCTCAGAAAACCTTTTGATGAAATCATGAAGAGACTCGTTCTTCTTTTGATGGCACTAATACCGATCTACTCCGAAGATGGCCTCTTGTACATTCCTTGAAACTTGGCGATGAAGCGTTCCCGGAGCTCTCCCTAGGAGCCGATTGACTTCTTAGGAAGTCCCGTTAGCCATGTCCTCGCCGAGTCGGCTAGAGCGATTGGGAGGTAGTTAGCCATGGCCTTGTGATCTCCTCTAGCTACTCGGATCGCCAGAGTGTAAACTGTGAGCCAGGACTCAGGTTGGTCTTCCTATCGTATTTTTCAATTCTAGTCGGCTTGAAACCTAACGGCCAGTCGACCTATTGCAGCTCCTGGGTGAAGGCCGGTACTCCTTCATCTGTATGAGGACTCCAACTCCGACTACGACAGTGAAACCGCTCGTAGTAGAGGCCGAAGCGCTCATTCTCATCTTCAAATCGGCAACGCTCGTCTTCCTCACGTTCGCGGTGTCATGCGTTGATGTCTTACCGGAGATCACGTCGTAATCGGCCGCGGAGATCCTGGTTGTCCCGACAGTCGTCTTGATGTCGGCGCCGCCAATCGTTATTGTGGTTGCCGAGTGACATGTGGCATGACTCCGGGTGCGGCCGACTGGAGCCGGCCGCTCGGCATCGCGTTGAGGCAGATGAGACCGCCGTTGGAGAAGCCGACCGGTTGGTTGGTATGAGAGTATCGCCCGACTGTTGATGCTGCTGACATGCAGCAGCGGTGATTATGGTTTTTATCCTTGCTATTGTCGGGGTGGCCTGGTGATCAGGCCCAAACTGTAGAGTATCCAGCAGAGTTGCAGTGGCCACAACGTTCTGCTGAGGGGTTACAAAAACGTCGTAGTCGCCGACCCGAGTTTGAAGGATTTGCTGTTGAGCAGTCCGCCCAGCCCCGCGTAGATCATTGTTGCGGGTGTCGCGCTCGATGTGCAGGCGTCTTGCGTCTTTCTCCTATTGTTCTCGCAGTCAGCGGGCCTCCTCTTCTTGATGCTTGCGTAGTCGGCGTGCCTCTTGAGTGGGAGTTGAGCCCTTGAACACCATGAAGATTTCGCGTGGCGGGAAGAAGCTTGCCAAACTACTGTCCGACTTAGAGTCGGAATCAGAGTAGTTGATGGGGATAATGACGACTCCAACCTCCCTAGATCAAATCTCGAGCGGCTCTGGGCCGTATTCGAGTTGGACTCCAGGGGATCGGGTTTGCCACATCGGATGCTGATTGAGGATATTCGCGGCGTTGCCGAGTCCGAACGGGAGATTGACGATCTCCTCCTTTCTTAGCCCAACCTCGGCTGGCTCAAGGCCGAGTCCGAGTCAAACACCAAAAGAAAGAGTTGTCCCGAGACCTGAGCGTGTTGAAGATTGCAGCAGCATGTCGTCAAGGGTTGCTACAGCATTTCGTAGGCCGACCGGCGTGGAGTCAGCTTGTTTCTTGGCCGATCGGATCAGATCCGAGTCGGACAAGGTGAAGTTGCCGAATTTGTCAGCGATGAAGTCGAGGCCCAGGGGAGAAGTTGATGCCGTCGACTCCGGTGGTTGAATCCATCAGGTTTGTCGAAGATAATCTCGCCGATGCCCCTATCTAGCGCGCCAACTGTCGATGTTTTGTATTGGCAATAAGAATATGGAGCTATTCGTGAGACCTAAACTTAATACATTGTAAAGGAACACGAAATAATTTATACTAGTTCGGGCCCTCGAGATGAGGTAATACCCTACGTCCAATTGTGGTGTATTGCTTTTGAGGTTTCTCTGGTGAGATTGTGTCTCTGCCCTAGGGGACTCCCTACCCCTCCTTATATACTGGAGGGATGAGGGTTACAGGGTAGGAAACTCAGTCGGATACGACCAAGAGCTTTCCTTATTAGTACATAGAAAGTCCGGCTAGAATTATATCTCTTTTCTTGTCATACAAGGTAATATGAAGCTGAGTCATACTCTATCTCCAATTATAGGGACCGGCCCACCCTCTATCCGATTACTCGTAATTGCCTTCCTTGAGGTACCCGGGACCTATGGCCTCCACACACTAGCTAGCCAATGTTTTCCAGGAACATGTGTGCTGTATTTAGGCGATGAACAACCAAGTTCACTTGTGGCAGAAACAGAGGGGAATAAGCAAATGGCACAACCAGTTACCATTGCATACTTTTATAGGAAGAGGAGGCACAAGCTACCGTTGCGAGTAATTCATCTTGGCCTTTATAGTGCATTTTTCAGGAGTTCAGATGATGAACTCTTGGTTTCCGTGGAGCCAACAAAGATGCAGTACTAGAATGCGCCAATCATGAAAAGTTCTTGTTTTGCTCTAAAACGTATGATACCTCATCAAGTTCAACAGTAAATTCAGGACTTGGAATTGGTAGTGCTACACATCACCTAAAGCATGCGAAGATTTTCGGCCTTGCTTTTAATCCATGTTTTAGTATTTTTCTTACATTACATTGATGGACAAGCTTTGCCCTTTTGTGTTTTGACTGATCAGATTAAACTGTAGTGATCTCTTCTTCAGCCGGTCAAGTACATAATAAATATATACAGTGTTATTATGCATGCATGAAATTCTTCAAGACCTTCAGCTTCTGCTTAACTTTTTGTAATAGTACTTGAGGAGATACCTATAAAATCATTGTCATGATTAATATTTTGTGATGAACAATTAGTTTTATAAATGATTTATTTAATGAAATTTGGTTTGAAAATATATGTGGATATTGGCGTGAGTGTGTGTGACTAATATGGGTCAGGTTGCGTTATCTGTGCCCAGAAATGGTTGGTTTGCCTATGGGTGTGCAGGTGACTTGTGGTCAATCTTAGTCAACGGTAGGATCGTGACTACGCTCAGGGAGGAGCCGAGGTCCAGAACGATCAAGGATGCCGGGTGATAAGATTGGACACAAGGTGGCACACGGTGGATGGATATCGTGTGGGAAGTCTTCGCAACGGGATTCGTAAATTGGGTGTGCAAGTGGCGAAAATATCACGAATAAATTTGGAGTAAAATTGGAGAAGAAAATTAGAAGAAATATTTAGTTCCAACACTACTACAGTACTCGGACTGGGTTGCTACAATACTCGGACATCACTGCTACAGTACTCGGACATCACTGCTTCGCAAATTGGGTGTGCAAGTGGCAAAAAAGTCATGAATAAATTTGGAGAAGGAAATTAGAAGAAATATTTAGCTCCAACACTACTACAGTACTCGGACTGGGTTGCTACAGTACTCGGACATCACTGCTACAGTACTCAGAATGGATTGCTACAGTACTCAAACATCGCTGCTAC
Source organism: Oryza meyeriana var. granulata (assembly GCA_003991445.1). Taxonomy (NCBI): domain Eukaryota; kingdom Viridiplantae; phylum Streptophyta; class Magnoliopsida; order Poales; family Poaceae; genus Oryza; species Oryza meyeriana. Next base: position 68,173 of record RYFJ01001193.1, on the reverse strand, counting down.
AGTGCTGGCTGCATGTGAGGGAGTCCGAGTTGGCTGTGGAAAGGAGAATTTAATTTGGTAAATTGTAATTAGATTTGGTAATTGAATGTTTGAGTCCTAGTGGGACTAGGAGTTCTACTCCTACTTTGTGTATGAGGTTTTAGGTATAAATAGATGAGGGGTTGAGACCCTAGAGCAATAACTTTTGAAAGAGAAAAAAGCTAGGGTTTAGTTTTGAGAGAGAGGAGTGCTTTATATGCGCTTTGTAAACACATCTTGATGCAATAAAGTTAATCTACTTTGAAAAGAATCTTCGGTGTGTATCCTTTTGAATTCCAATGGTTCATCCGACAAGAGCGCGGCGGCGAGGCGGCGGTTCTACCGGTGGACATATGGTGGTCAGACTAGCGCAACAGAGACGGTCTGACTTGTGCACTCCATCTAGATTTGAGAGTTTCTTTTATTCCGCAAAAGAATTTGGTTTTTGGTTATTACTATTCACCCCCTTCTGGTAGGCTTGGTTCTTGTGTTTGATCCTATAAGTGGTATCAGAGCCTTATTTTATCTTTTTGATCTTTACTGATCTTGAGATTTAGCTATGGCTGACCCATTTTTAACCAAGCCGCATATTTTTGATAGAGTTGATTTTCAATTTTGGTGCAAAAAGATGCAATCTTATATTATGTCTTAGGGATATGATATTTGGCAAAAAGTTTCTCATCCTTATGAAATCCTTGATGTTATTTCTGCAGAAAATAAAATTGAGTTTGAAAATAATTGTAAAGCGTACAACATGATTTTGTGTGGAATTTCTCGCTCGGATTTTGATCGAATTTCTCATTTTGAAACTGCGCATGAGATGTGGGATGCTCTACGTGATTTTCACGAAGGATCTTCTAACATCAAGAAAATTTGCATGGGTATTTTCAAAAAGGACTATATGAAATTTGAGATGAAACATGGAGAAGCTCTTGATGATTATTTTGGTCGCTTTAACAAAGTTTTAAGCAATCTTAGATCTGTTGATGATTCTTTTGATGTTAACTATCCTCAATCTGAAATTGCAAGACATCTTTTGATTGGATTAGATATGAATGTTTGGGAGATGAAAGTTATATTGATTCAAGAATCTGTTAATATGACAACTCTAACTTTGGAATCTCTTTATACAAAGCTAAAAACCCATGAGCTGAATGTTCTTTCTTGCAAATCAGATTCAAAAAATACTGCCTTAGTTTCTTCATCTGATTCTTCTTTTGATGGCTCTCCATCGAATTCTTTCAATGCTTTAAATGCCATTTCCGATGATCAATTCGAGCAATTTTTCGAGGAGGACTTGGTACTATTAACTAATAGGTTTTCTCGAGCTTTGAATAATGTTAAAACCAGGAAAAGAGGTGGACCAATTCGGTGTTTCGGGTGTGGCGAGTTGAACCACATTCGATCTAAATGTCCGAAGCATGGGAGATCTACAAAGGAAGTTGAAGGGAAAAAGCCCAAAAACGTAAAGAAGAAGCAAGCGTTCAAAGGAAAGCAAAGCAAGGAAGATTTCAAGAAGTTCTTTAATCAAGTCTATGCTACTTTTGAACAAGCTGGGACAAGCGATGTTAATTACGAGATTGAAGATGAAGACGATCATAAAGGCAAGAACATCTCAGGGGTTTGCCTCATGGCTCGTGAAGGATCAAATTCAGACGACTGCAATTTTGAGTGCGACAATGATAAGGTATCTACCTTTACTCCTTCCATTGAAACTTGTTAAGAGATGTTAGTTGCTCTTAGTCTTAAAATTCAGAGTTACGAGAAAAAAATTAAAAAAATAATTTTATTGTTGAATCTCTAAAATCTGAAATTTCTAGACTAAGATCTTTGATTCCTGATGATGATAATTGAAAGTCTTGTGAAGTTTTATTCTCTGAAATTTCTATTTTATGAGATGTAAATGTTGCTACATGCTTAAGACTTGAAAATGCTCTTATTAAAAATAAAGAATTAGAATCTTGTTTTGCTCTTGGAACTATGCTGCATACTAGAATCTTGGATGAATTACTTTTGACTAAAAAGCTATTGAGTAAATATAAAGTTATTTTTGGTGCAACTTCCATGTTTAATATTTTGAGTGCTAAAAAACTAAAACAACAAAAAGATGTTTCTGTAATATTTTGAGTGCTAAAAAACTAAAACAACAAAAAGATGTTTCTGTATCTAAAACTTGCTCAACATGTTCTTTAAATGAAATGAAAGTAAAAAATGTTTTAGGTCGTGTTGAGTTCATGGAGGATTTTGTGAAAAATCATGAGGTGCTTTCTTACCCAAAGTGTCACAAACAAAAATGTGTTTTGGTTGATTGCGAAAATTGTGCTAATTTGACAAAAGAGGTTTCTTATTTAAAAAGTTCCTGATAAAGATTTTTCGATGGAAATAAGAAACTAAATATGATTTTGGATCAATCAAAAGTGGGCATACACAATAGAGGAAAGGTTTTGATGCACATGCTTATTTTACTAATCATTCACCGAGTATTTTTGATTTTTCTAAAAGCGGTGAGATTATGACAAAACCCGAACCAAAGAAAACGATTTTCAAATCCGCTGGAATTTTGTCGAACCTTTCTACAACTTGTGCAATTGCTTCTTCTTCTTCTTCTAAGGAAAAAACATGTGTGAAGTACAATTGCTCTCATTGTGGTATGGATAGGCATTTGGTTCAGTTTTGCTTTAGACTTGCAAGAAAACAGAAAAAAGACAAAGAACATGAACTTTGAAGGTTGAGGTGGCATAGGTCGAGCTTTTCTTCAAGTGGCCCGGTCAGACCACAAGCCCCAGGGAGGTCCAACCGGTGGCCATGGGTAGTTAGATCACAGGCACGTCAGCAATTAGACCAACGGCTGACAGTGGTTAGACCGACTTTTCAGCATTGGTCGGATAAGTTTTTGGTAAAGCTCCAAGGTAAGTTTTCAGGTAAGTCTGGTATTGATTCTATTTATGCATATACATGTGCTTTGCCTACTGATTCTATTGGCCGTGTGTCTCAGTGTTGGATTTCTAAATTTCTTATTTTTAATCCCAACACAAAGGCCTCGATATCTTCTTATGCATAGGTCTTTTGGCGGCATACTCCTCATGCGCATTAAACGATTGAGACATCATTGCTTTTAAGATAACATTGATCTACTTATGAATTGGCAATATAATATCTACTTCTTCATTAGCTTTTTTCTCCCTAGTTATAGAGATAGTAGTTTTTGATAATAATGCAAGTGGATATATGTCAATTACTGAGAATCTTAGTGATATCGTTAGCAATTGGTTGTCTTTTTCAAAATATTTGATATCTTCTCGATTTGCTTTGTTTTTTCGTCGGGAGGGTTTGGAGGTTGTTTTGAGGGGGAGTTTATATTTTTCGATGCATTCATGTTTAATTTATTGTATTGCTCTCCAAATAAAAAAAAGTGAAGCTTTGTTTTTCACCTCTAGTATATTCTTATGCTTGCCAGCATTATAAGTGAGGTTTATTGGTTTCTAGTATAGCTTGTATATGTTCTAGTTTTTATATGAGGCTTTGCTATTACTTTTTGAGGGATATGATGCATGACACATAATTCTTTTACTTGAATTAAGTAAATATGCAATATTGACACTAGTGCTTGTTTGAATGACTTATGCTCATATATATGCTTGCTAAAATTTTCATTCCTCAAATGCTTTAGAGATTCCTCAAGTAAAAAAATGCTTATATGAGAGAAAAAAAATGGATACCGAATCCTTGGAAACAGTATTCACGACAAGAACGTATCCGACGTGAGGAAAATAATGGGTACCAAATCCTTGAAAACAGTATTCATGACAAGGATGTACCCAAAATAATTGAGAGATTTTCTTTTGTGCTATTAAAAAGCAAATTGAGCAGAAGTTCAGAAATAAAACTTGATGAAAATTCTCTTGTAAATGGTAAGTTAATTTGAGAAATAGTGTTTAGTTCAGCTTGTCTATGTGTGGGGGTTTTTCTTTCAATTTATGTGCTAGTGATTATGTTACATTATAAATTGTTGAAATCATGAATTTTTAGTGTTGATTTAATCTTGATTGTAATATCATTGATTCATGTTTGGACTATAACCCATGCTTGTTTGCTAATTGGTCAATCTATCTCTCTTGACTTGCAATACATGTTCCTGAGTTGCTTTGGGTACACTTCAAAGCTCCTAGAAAAGAAAAATTCAGAAGAAGGAAAATTGATAAATATTTCATATTCATTGCATTTATGCTTTCATGGTTTATATTCTCTCTTTTGAAATTCTTGATGAAACCATTGTCAAAGGGGAAGAAATATATAAAATGCATGCTTAAAAAAAGGGGGAACTATTTTAGAAAATGGGAGAATTTGAAAGTTTGATAGTTTTGACAAGTTGATCGATTCTTAAAAACAGTCGATTTTGTACTTTTATTGCAAATATAGAGGCGAAATTCTTTCTTTTAAAAAGGGGGAGAGTTTTTCTGTTTCGCTTTTGTGGTTTTTGAACCATCAGTGTTTTTGACACTTTTTGGTTTTTATTTTTCGAAAATATCAATTTACATTTTGAGATGTTGCCAATGTGTTCATTAAGAAGGAGATTGTAAAATCATTGTCATGATTAATATTTTGTGATGAACAATTGGTTTTACAAATAATTTATTTAATAAAATTTGGTTTGAAAATATATGTGGATGTTGGCATGAGTGTGTGTGACTAATGTGGGTCAGGTTGCGTTATTTGTGTCCGAAAACGGTTGGTTTGTCTATGTGTGTAGGTGACTTGTGGTCAATCTTGGTCAACGGTAGGATCGTGACTACGCTCAGGGAGGAGCCAAGCTCCAGAACGATCAAGGATGCCGGGTGATAAGATTGGACACAAGGTGGCACATGGTGGATAGATGTAACAGTCCTAAAAATAACTAAATTTTAAAACTGTTTTTATTTTTATGTATTTTTAAAAATCCACGTCGAGTTTATCGTTTCGTTTAATTTTAAGATGTCGTTCTTCGTTCGTCATAATTGCTTCTTTTCTTTTTCTTTTTATTTTCTATTTTCTTATAAATGCAATCCATCAATCTATCCGATCATCCTAAAATCCTCGCAGACTCATCCGCGACATTCTCGGGTCATCGGCGTATTTTTTTTCTCGTCGTCGACCCACTTCCTCAACCCGACCTATCTTTTTCCAGTCTTTCTCTTTTCTCTCTTCTTTTAGCCTAGGCTAGCCCAGCCCAGACCAGCCCATCGTCTCCACCACCCCCAACTCCCTTTCTCTCTTTCTCTGTTTCAATTTGCCTCGAAGCCAAGCATCGCAGCCGCTTCCTGGCCTTGGCACGCAGCTGCTATTTCGCCACCTCACCGCCACGTGTTGCAACCTCTTGCTTCAGCTGTGCCACCGAGCTAGCCCAGCCCCAACTCGAGCTCATCCCCACGAGCCCAACCACAGCCTGCCGCCGCCGTTCTCGGTCTCTCCCTTCTATCTCCCTCACTGTCGCTTCTTCTTCACCATCACCAACAGAGAAAAGAATCACCATCTTCCCCTCTATCTCCTGCACAGAATTTCCCAAAACCCTGCTGCGCCGTTCGCCGTCGCCGGAGACGAACAGGGCAGGAGCCTAGCTCGGCCGCCGGCATTAATCTGCAAAGTTCGTCGCAACCGTTGAACCTCATCCCAAATTGAGGTATCTGTTGTCTTCCCCATGCCCAAGAGCTTCTTTCCCCTCTACTTCCGTCGCTGTTCCGCCACCGGGTGCACGCCGGCGCCGCCCGCGCCGCGCTGCCCTGTTCGGCCGCCGCCTGCCGCTCGGCGCGCCGCCGCCTCGGCTCTCTCCAGGCTCGACCATCGCCACCATTGGCTCTCCCTTGATCCTCTGATGCTCCCTGGTAGCCGCGCCTCGCCGCCGACCTGCCGGAGCGCCGCCGCCACAGGACGCGCCGCCGCCACGATCTGGCCGGCGCCGCCAGGCTCTCTGCCAACATCTCTACCGCGGCCAGCTACAGGAATGGAATCGCCATCCTCCCAGGAGCCTGTACTCGGCCTCCCCTCGCCGCCTCGCCGCCTCCCTCACCGCCGGCGCCCTTGAACCGCCGCCGCCCCCTGTTAACCAGAGAGAACTGAAGAATACCGACCAATACTGTTTTTTTTTCTATAGAAAAATAAATCTAGAAATTCTATATCCTCTGGTTCAATTGGTTTATTACTCTTTTGACCTCAAAACTCAAATCTGAGACCTATTCCTGACTCCTTAAATTATTCCGAATCCATCCGAGCTAGTTTCATTGTAATCCGAGCATCTATTGATGAAACCCTAATTTTGACTCTAGGGTTTTCGCTCGACGTGACTTCGAAAAAATCCTAAACTTCTTCCATAATTCCTCTTTTAATATTCTGTGCACTTTCTAAATTTTTGGTATTTATTTGGAGTTATTCGCTTATTTATTTTATTTGTGTATCGATAGATACCGTCTGTCGGTGAAATGGGATAGGGGTCCCACATACCCTGGGACGCGTGGGTCATCGGCCAAGTCAGTTCCCCAGGGCCATCTTGCCTTCGGTCCCGGGGCGCCACGCCTATCGGCCCCGGGCGCGTCCTCGGGGCGCCCTCGCCTTCGGCCCCGGGCACGTCCCCGGGGCACTGACCCTATCGGCCCCGGGCTCGTCCCCGGGGCGCCGTCCCCACCGCATCCGGCCCCGAAGCATCGCTGGCCTCGGGCCCGTACCTTGTCTCCGGGCGTCATCGTCTCACTCCCTGCCCGGGGCCCACATGTCGGTCTCCGGCAGGATCGATGGACCAGCTCTCCAAATATCAGCATTAATGATGAGGCGACGGGGCACGTTGCCCCTGACGTCCGCTCCGCCACGCGTAAGTGTCTCAGGACAACCCCCCGTGGACACCTGACTGCTGTCAGAGGCCTTTTGACTTCGGTGGCAAGGGCGTGTGCCGAAGTCAAGCAGTCAGAGATGCTTGACTTCGGCAGTGTTCCCCGTCACATCCCGTCGCGTCCTCACGACTCCACCGAAGCCCGCCGTATACCACTCCGGCGTGGGTTCGGCAGGCGGACTGGTCCAGCAGGCGGCAGCAGGCGGACACGCTAGTCAAGACAGCAATAAGACAAGCCATACCTGCTCTCTCATGTAGCTCTCTCTCCCTATCAGCATGTATCTTGGCACTGTGCAATCCTCTTGCTCTATAAAAGAAGGACCAAGCCACGGCGGAAAGGGGGAGCTTTCCCCGTCCTCTAACTCTCTGCTCTGCACCCCCGAGCTCACTCTCTAACCACTGCTCTTCTTCTCCGGCTCCGGCCGCGTGCTGAGCTCACCTTGTAACATTGCAAACCACATTCATCTCCATATAGCATACACACAGGAGTAGGGTTTTACGCTCCGGCGGCCCGAACCTGTATAAATCCTTCCGTCTCCTCTGTGCGCCTCTGTTCATCGTCTTCCCCAGTGCCCTGCGCGATTACTACGCTTCGGACGGTCCGGACCCGCATCGGACGGTCCGGACCCTTCTGCTTCACCGCAGTTCGAACGGTCCGGACTAGCTTCGGACGGTCCGAACCCCGCCTCTTCTACGTCTTCTTCGCCTATCTTTCTTCTACACCTAACGCCGGCTTCGCCTAAGAACTACTCCCCTAGCCGAATCTCAAAGGGGGGTTTCCTGACCTCCCGCAGTCGAGGTTTAATCCTCCGACACCGTCGTAGCAGATCCAATCGAGAAGTCCGAGTTCACAGCTGGCGTATACACCTACGCAGTTATAGGAGGAGACGATTGGTACGACTACGCCGATCCTGAAGGAAAGTCATGCATCCTTTGAACAATAATTAAACTTGATTTAGAGCTAGGTTATATTTTGGGTAGAGTACTACCTTAAAGTACTTAAATAGGATGTATGAGTTAATTTTCTAAAGTATTTTGAAATAGATAACATATTTTATTTGATATTGTTATAAATGTAATGCCATGTCTTGAGTTGAGCCTAATATATATCTTTGATAACTTTAGGTTAATCTTGCTTATTATGACATGTTGAATATATATGAAACTGTTATTTTATGTAATAGTTTTGGAAGTATATGATATATTTAAAGTTTTATGGACATAACCCCCTTGTGTCAATATAAGTGACATAGTTAGCGCCCATCCACACGATCGAGGTATTCGGACCCAGTGTGTACTGTTCCAGTGAATTGAACTTCTGCAGCCATTCAGTGTATTGGTATTTTAGGCTTTAACGTGTGTAATGGCCACTAAGTGATGTAAGATTATTTGATTATATGAGTGTAGGTGTTGCGGTTCCCTTTGCAGTCTTTGAGGACTACGTGTTTCTCCTAGTCATGTAATAGTGGGTGGACGAGTCGTCGGGTTGGTGCACACCCTCGCGTAGGCCAAGTTGAGGCCAATAGGTGTCTTTTCCTATAACCTGCTAGGCAGAACAGAGATGAGTTTGGGGCAGTACTATACTTTGTTATCTTCAGCCTGACTAGCTATGGGTATCGTGCGGGTAAAGCTAGGTAGACACTGCAGAGTCGTTTGGTATTCTAATACGCCGTGCTCCCATTTAATGGAGATATGTCTATGGGTGAATTCAGAGTAATGGCATGAGTAAAATTATGATAATGGTTTAAATTGAGATCATATAATATTAAACCCTTTAAAATTAAATTTGTTTATAAATTGGGATGTTTGTAAACTACTAATAAGGTTTAGAATTAAACCAGTTCTCTCCTTTGTTATATCCTACATCACTATATATTTTCCTGCATGGCTTGCGGAGTATTTAAGTACTCAGTCTTACATATTTTGGGCTCCAGCCATTCAGGAAGAAATTGTAGGTGAAGTCGAGGAAGCCGTCGATCCGCTGAATTGGGACGAAGACGAAGGCTTCGAGTTTTAGGTCGACTCTACACTTAGGCCGTTTCTGTGGTGTAGAGTTGCGTCTTTTGGTTGTACATGTACGGCCATAGGCCCGTTGTGTGCGTGTGTTGAGTTTGGGTTGTATTAGAACCTTGTCGGTTTATATAATTAATCGAAGTTCTGTTTCTATATCATTCTATGCGTAATTGAACTTCCTAGGCGGTTATGTATGTTGTGGGGATGTTTGGATCCTCTCTGAATGGTCCCCACAATGGATATCTTGTAGGAGGTCTTCGTAACGGGCTTCGCAAATTGGGTGTGCAAGCGGCGAAAAAATCACGAATAAATTTGGAGTAAAATTGGAGAAGAAAATTAGAAGAAATATTTAGCTACATCACTGCTACAGTACTTAGACTGGATTGCTACAGTACTCGGATTGGATTACTACAGTACTCGAACATCGCTGTTACAGTACTATCTGCATATGAGTGCATATGAGGGAGTCCGAGTTGGCTGTGGAAAGGAGAATTTAATTTGGTAAATTGTAATTAGATTTGGTAATTGAATATTTGAGTCCTAGTGGGACTAGGAGTTCTATTTCTATTTTGTGTATGAGGTTTTAGGTATAAATAGATGAGGAGTTGAGACCCTAGAGCAATAACTTTTGAAAGAGAAAAAAGCTAGAGTTTAGTTTTGAGAGAGAAGAGTGTTTTGTATGCGCTTTATAAATACATTTTGATGTAATAAAGTTAATCTACTTTAAAGAGCATCTTCGATGTGTATCCTTTTGAATTTCAATGGTTCATCCGACAAGAGTGCGGCGACGAGGCGACGGTTCTACCGGCGGACATACGGCGGTCAGACCAGCGCAACAGATACGGTCTGACCTATGCACTCTATACAAGTTTAAGGGTTTCTTTTATTCCACAAAAGATTTTGGTTTTTGGTTCCTACCATTTATCCCTCCTCTGATAGGTTTGGTTCTTGTGTTCGGTACTATAATACCAATAGATATATACCATATTTTTGAGTTTATAGTACTTGAGGAGATATCTCTATATAGCTAAGGTGGGGCAGAGAGCAATTTAACACCAAGAAGTGTCCTGGACCGTGAAAACATTCTTTGCTAAGAATAACTGCTTACTGTAATTTTGATCTACCTCAGCTATAGATGATTTTATAGTCAGAAAACACAATAATCGGCTGTACTACCGTGGTCCACACTTAACAAGAAATTTAATTTTAATCTCTCTTCTATCCCCGCTCTCCCCCTAATCCCCTCTGTTCTCGCATGGCCATTCCTTCCCAGGAGCTAGGCGTCCGAGATCATGCATGGCCACCAAGATGAACAAATTGATGGGCTACATCCGTTTTCAACTCTACATCTGCTCATCTACTACTTGAGTACAGGACATTATATACACACATATATGCTAGTACTCCGCTCGAGCTATCTGATTTTTTTCTAGAGAAAGATGGAGAAAAATAAAATACCAGATGCTCATCATGCAGGCTCACGAGCTCGTTCGCCGGCGTTGAGGTCGCGCGTCTGCTGCGCCGCGAACGGTGGAAGATGGGAGCGAAGCGGGCAGACTGTCGAGCGGATCTAGCTCAGGCTCCATGGCACCAAGCTCACAAGCGCAATGCCCCAAAGCTCAACCCAAGCTCTGTCCTCTCTTGGTCTTCCCTACTTGTCCTCCATTGCCACGGTCAGATCCAGCATCCCGCCGGCCGTCACCATCCTCAACCTTCTCTTTCCTCGCCGTGCAGTGCGCAGCTCACGTGGCCAAGCGTGAAGCGTCGAGCCCCTCATCCCCCGGCCGTGCGTCTCCATGGCTGTGATTGCCTGTGAATCCTGCTCTAATTGATGCAAAGAGGACTAAACGTGATGGAAGAAGGTTGGGCCCACAGCACTCCGCTCGTTGGCTTATGGCAAGCGTGCAGCTCGGCGATAAATTAGTCACCAGCGTTTCTTTCACCTCATTTTTTCTCTGTTTCACGTAGACATAAATCTAACGTGGAGAACAGTATAGCCTGCTGATATTAACTTATTGTATCTGTTCTAAGTGATTTCTGTCTACGAGCTCAGTCGTCCCTACATGGCTGCTGGAGTAGTTGGGTTGGAAACCAAGATTAAAGAAGAGGCCTTTTCTAGTGATATAGTCATCTCGTTGTGCAAGTTCTGTAGAGCAAATATGGCTCCCGTTGTTGTAGCAAAACTCTAAACGAAAATGAGATTGTCAAGAGCGCCATAGTCAAGAACAGTTCCAATAGAAAATGGAGGCATCGGGAATCCATATTAGAGCTGTTGTGCCGACGGTAGATCAGCACACCTATAGAGTGCCCCGTGAGAATGAACAGCAACAAGTAAGGATCGAGACCCTCGTTTCTAGAGTTAAGATACATCCAGCTGATGCTCGGGACTTCCATCGAACAGAAGACACTACTGTGCTTCCCAGCGTACAGGCAGACAGAGGCACTACAGTAGCATCAAATTTTGGCTCTGATTGACACGATCGGGGTTGATCAATGTCGCACGTTCTGTTTCATTTTGCTATGCAGTTTTTCTCAGCTTCACGATTTTGTTTTAATCTTATTTTCTTTCTAACACCAGATAACACCATTTAATGGTTACATGCTAAACGGTTTAGTAGGAAGGCCAAAATTTACAATATAATATGCCTAACAATTCTAATTGAGAATATTTGAACCTTCATAAACTATTTGTTTCTTTAGATTATGTTTTATTGGCACGAGAAGTTTCACCAATAGTTAATAACCGAGTGTATCGCAGCTGGTTAGATTTTTTATTGTGTAACATGCCCACCCGAGTTCAAATACTTGACTAGACACATGCGTTTGTTTTTATGGCTAATTATTCTTTCACTGGTAGACGATGTATCTGTCGACGACGAGACAAGACACGTATAGTGACTTTGTCAATTTTAAGATATATCGTCTGAATATCTCGGTGGTGTTTATAGGGTACGGTGTGTACACCGTACATAGGAGTGAGTCTGTTCGCATGTATATCAGTATATGCGTTTGTATCGTGTTTAAGAAAAAGAATTACCAATAGTTGTGCTTAATTACTTTGAAGTAGTAACTACCGAGTCCAACATTTTAGCACACTAATATTCGGAAATTTACATGGCTGCGAGTTTCGGAGTGCATGGATGCAGCTAGCTCACACGAACACACATGTCATTTTTTTTTGGCAAGATCGACTACAAAATACAAAATACATCAATGTGTGAGAACATGGGCCTGCTATTGATTTGGCCTTTAACTAACGAGCCAACGCAAGGGTTACAGTCTAGTTCGGTTTTATGGTTTTTTTCGATTTCTAATCAGCACAAGGCCTTGGACTTTTCATATTATTTGCTGGATTATTTAAAACGGATTATTTGCACTATGATAGCTTCTAAAAATACATTTTCTCAAAAAACTTTCTTCCCCTATATTGTTTAGATCATTTGTTTTAAGCTATTTATAAAATTACCGAAGTTCAATAAACTCGGAACTGAAGCACAAACCGAACACCAGGAGGCCCATATCTCACCTGCACCTGCAACCAGGCTCCCGCTTCGGCTTCCACCGGTCCACTGTGCAATCCTGTACCCTCATCCGATCCGGCAGATAGTTACTAGCCGCATCCTTAACATCGCTGGCAACGGCAAGAAGACCTCCTCCTGCTCTGTTTTCTGGAGGAGGTGGGGGAGATCTCGTGGGGCGGCTGGGAGGTCGTTGCCACTAGATAAAAAGCTATCAGATTGACAACTGTTGGAGAAATTAAATTACAGTGTTGAATAAAATTGATTCACTGAGTTTAATCCCCTTAGAAATTCAATCACCTATGCGGAAAACTTAATTTTAATCACTGACCTGCTTGTGAAGCCATCTTGACTTGATTTCTTCTTCTTCTCTGTTTCCTCTTCTTCTTGATGCTCCTCTGTGTCGATGTGTGCTAATGCCGGCTTGATCAATCTTGGTCGCCGGTGTTGAGACGTACAAGGACCTCACGAACCCCTTCTAGTGCGTTTGTGGATCAAGCACAGTAGTTAGGGTTTTTTTTAGACGGAGACAGAGCGGCGTTCCGTTCTTCTCCAATTTCTCTTTTATATGTGCACTAGTGGGGCTCGGGGGTTTCCTTTTCGGTTTAGGAGAATCAGTTGAATCCACCGATCACGGATTCTATCTCTTATCTTATCTCTAAGCCGATAAAACAACCAACATTCTCCCCTTGATTTAGAGGCTTAATTAATTTCTAAGTCTATTAAGTAAAACAGCTCCCCAAGGTAATGTGTCATAACAACTTTAAACGTCATTAAGACTACAAGACCTATAGTTCACTATGATACTTAAATAAACTCACATCTTAACTTAGCGGGTGTTGATTGAAAAATTAATCCCCTATTTCCAGGATCTTAGTTAAAGGCAATCACTTAATCCCATGCCGGCTACATGTTCTTTAAATAAGTTGGGAGGTAAGCCTTTGGTTAACGGATCCGCAAGCATAAATTTAGTATTTATGTACTCAATCTTAATTGTTTGATCCTGGACTCTATCTTTCACAACATGATATTTAATGTCAATGTGTTTGGCAGCTTCACTTGACTTGTTGTTACTCATATAGAATACTGCAGCTTCATTATCGCAGTATATAACAAGTGGTCTCTCAATGCTGTCAACCACTTTTAATCTTGGGATAAAATTCTTAAGCCATACGGCCTGCCCCGTCGCATGATAACATGCTACAAATTCTGTTTGCATTGTCGACGATGCAGTAAGCGTTTGTTTAGAGCTTTTCCATGAAATAGCTCCTCCTGCAAGGGTGAAAATATATCCTGAAGTGGATTTCTTTGTGTCTACGCACCCCGCAAAATCAGCGTCTGAATAGCCTAGGACTTCAAGCTTATCAGACTTTCTGTATGTAAGCATGTAATGTTTAGTTCCTTGTAAATAACGCAGAACTTTCTTTACTGCCTTCCAGTGGTCCATTCCTGGTTTAGACAGAAATCTGCCAAGCATCCCTGTGACGAATGCTAAGTCTGGTCGCGTACAGACTTGTGCATACATCAAGCTTCCGACAGCTGAAGCATAAGGTATCTTGTCCATTTCTTTAGATTCTAACTCATTTCTTGGACTTTGGAATAATCCGAATTTATCGCCCTTCATCATTGGAGCAGGTGAAAAGGCGCATTTACTCATATTATATCTTTCTAAGATTCTTGAGATGTAAGCTTTCTGAGATAGTCCTAGCACTTCTTTGGACCTGTTTCGGTGAATCTCAATGCCCAAAACATAAGATGCTTCACCAAGATCTTTCATATCAAATTTTGATGACAAGAATTCTTTAGTTTCTCACAGCAGGTTCTTATCGCTGCTTGCTAACAAAATGTCATCAACATAGAGTACTAGGATGATGAATTTACCACCTTTATATTTAACATAAATACAGTTGTCCACCTCATTCTCCTTAAATCCGAATTGTCTGATGATCTGATCGAATTTAAGGTTCCATTGCCTGGACGCTTGTTTAAGTCCATAGATGGATTTATTAAGCTTGTATGCTAAATGGCCTTTTCCTTTCATAACAAAACCTTCCGGTTGTGTCATGTAGACATTCTCTTTTAGGTCACCATTTAGAAATGCAGTCTTTACATCCATCTGATGGAGTTCTAAGTCAAAGTGAGCCACTAGCGCCATGACAATTCTGAATGAGTCTTTCTTAGAGACAGGAGAAAATGTTTCATTATAGTCAATTTCTTCTCTCTGTGAAAAACCCTTGGTAACTAGCCTTGCTTTGAATCGTTCGATGTTCCCTCTAGAGTCAAGCTTGGTTTTGTAGACCCACTTACAGCCTACGGTTTTGACTCCTTTAGGAACTTCTACTAAATCCCATACTTTATTATGGCTCATTGATTTTAGTTCATCTTCCATAGCCTGAAGCCACTTAGATGAATCCTTGCTGTTTATTGCTTCTTTAAATGAGGTGGGATCGTCTACCTTCCCCATGTCTTCTTCATTCATGTATACTTCATAATAATCAGGGATGGCAGATCTCCTCACCCGCTGTGACCTTCTTAATTCTTGAGTTTCATTGTTTGTCACTTGAGGTTGAGGATCTTCATGTAGAGGTTCTTCTTCATTATGTGTCACTTCAATCTGTTGAGGCTCATCATCATTATTACTTTCAATACTTTCCTCAACAGAAGGTGTAGCCCCAGACGGTCCAGAATTACCCGTTGGCGGTGCTACATCACGTGGCACATTAGAAATTATGGGGATGTTCTGAATAATTGGAATATCAGTCTCTCGGATTTCCGGAGTTTGAATATTAGCCCGAATTTCCTCAAGATTAATTTCCCTTTTCTGTGAGCTCCCCCATTTATTGTCCTCAAGAAAGACAGCATGTCTAGTCTCCACAAATTTAGTAACCCGGTCTGGGCAATAAAATTAGTATCCTTTGGATCTCTTGGGATAACCGATAAAATGACAGCTCACAGTCTTAGGATCTAATTTCTTTAATTGTGGATTAAATATTCTGGCTTCCGCACGACAACCCCACACATGTAAATAATTGAGTGTCGGTTTTCTTCCGGTCCACAATTTATAAGGGGTCTTAGGCACTGATTTACTAGGCACTCTGTTGATTATGTGTGCAGCTGTTTTAAGTGCTTCAATCCACAGCTTAGGTGACAGAGTGGAGTGATTCAGCATACTACGCACCATATCCATGAGTGTGCGGTTGCGTCATTCTGCTACTCCGTTCTGCTGAGGTTCTCCAGGCATGGAATATTGGGCAATAATCCCATGTTGCTGGAGATACAAGGCAAATGGACCAGGAATTTGCCCAAATGGAGCGTGTTTCCCATAGTATTCACCACCACGGTCCGATCTCACAACTTTAATTTTAGCATTATGCTGATTTCTCACTTCAGCTTTAAATATCTTAAATTTCTCAAGAGATTTGGAACGGTCGATTATGGGGTAAATGTAACCATAACGGGAATAATCATCCATGAATGTTATAAATGAATCAAATCCATCCACAGATGTCACGGGAATGGTCCACAAATATCAGTGTGAATTATTTCTAGTGGACTTGAGCTCCTAGTGGCTCCTTTCTTTATTGTTTTAGTGAATTTTCCCTTAATGCAATCCATGCACAGAAAAGTCTAAGGGAAGGAGTATCTCTTCTCTTATGAGACGTTCAATTCTCCCCCTAGAAATATGGCCTAAGCGACAGTGCCATAATTTCGACGACGTCTCATTTATCACATTGATTACTTTATCATTGCAGGCATTATTAACATTCAGGACCATATCATCCAAAGAAAGCAAGAATAGCTTATCTCGCACGAAGGCGAAGCCAATCACTTTATTATCTAATTTAATCTAACATATTCTCTTTGAAAAATGACAGTCATAACCAGTTTCTGTCAACACTCGAACAGAAATAAGGTTTCTCTTAATTGAGGGCGCAAATAAAACATTATTCAGAATTAAATTGTAGCCACTAGGGAGTCTAAGTGCTAGGTCTCCAACGGCCTTCACTTCGATCTCCGCTCCATCAGCTACTCTTAGGATTCGCTCCCTCTTTGCTACCGCCTGGACAGTAGTCAATCCCTGCAATGAGTTACAGACGTGCACAGTGGCACCTGAGTCAACCCCACCAGTATTAATGGAGAATTCAGAGTAAAATAACTCATTAACATTAGATATTTCATCAATCTCTTTATACTTTCTTAGCTAGCCATTTCTCGGAAGCGTGGACAATCCCTCTGCCAATGTCCATCTTTACTGCAAAACTTGCAATATGGACTTGCAGTGGTGGAGGCAGCTAAAGCTTGAGACTGAGGATGCGGCTTTGCTTGAGCAGTGTTACTCCCTCCAGACTTATGAGGGTGATATGGCTTCTTTCTGCCACTACCCGAGCTTTGACCTTGATTTGTCTTCCTCTTGCCTTTAGTATGGATGAGGTTGAGTTGATCTTTAAGTTTCTGCTTATCAGCCTTTTGTCGCTCTTCCTCTTCGACTGAGTGGGAGATCAATTCTGCTACGGTCCATTTCTCTTTCTGAGTATTATAATTAATCTTGAAGGGACTATAGTCAGGACCAAGAGAGTTCAATATGAAATGCACTAAGAAACCTTCAGACAATTTCATGTCCATGGTCTTAAGTGTATGTGCCATATGAGTCATCTCAAGGATGTGCTTTCTTACATCACCTTTGCCATCATACTGGCTGGTGATCAGCTTACTTATTAAGGTACTGACATGGCTCTTAGATGAAGTCTTAAAATTCTCCTCAATGTTTGCCAAGTACGTCTTAACATCGTTTGAGTTCGTAATCCCTCCAATAATTCCTGGAGCGATAGTACTCTTGATGTACATGAGAGACATTCTGTTGGACTTTTCCCAAGAAGCCACTTTTTCTTCGTAACTCCACTTGGTATTATCATAAACTTCCTGACTCATTTCGTCAGTGTACATGGGCTCCTCAGGGGAGTCCTCTCTTAGTGCTAAGTCATAGTCCAACATGCCAAGATTCAATAGCACATCGTTCTTCCACTCAGCGAAATTTGTCCCATCAAGGGGTGTCACAATTTTAAGCTGCCCTAATGTTGAAAATAACCAATAAAAAATATTAGAAAAAAAAATATTGCATATGATTAATTTGTGTTGGCTCAATTAATCACATGCGATGATAGTCTCCTTTTCTAAATTTAATCACCGTTGGGCAGAAAAAATTTAGAAAATATATGAAATGACAAGAATAATCCTTAATTACATCACCGTTGGGTAGAAATAATTAAGGAAATAATATTATTAATTTATTTGACATGAAATTATAATTAACGTTGGTCAAAAATAATTTCACATCATAAATACTTTCTAGCAAAACTTCCCGTTGGTTCCATTTAGCTAGAAATAATTTTCTAAGTCATCAAAATAATTTTCCATAATTTTTCAGCATTTTTAATGGCCAAGAAGGCATATAAAAGGATTTCTGAAAATGATAAATGAATTAAAACAGTGGGAATTGATTTAATTTCAATTTGGCTCAGCAAGGGGCGCGGGCGCGAGGCGCGAGGCGCGGGCGCGGGCGCGAGGCGCGGTTAGCGCCGTCCGATCTCAATCCGACGGCTGAGATCATTTTTCACCGGATTAAACAAAATCGGCGGCGGCGGCCGAACCCTAACCCTAGGTCAATCCCGATCCCCTTTCTCCTCGTCTTCTTTCCGACGCGCTCGACGAGCAAGCGGCGGCGGTGACGGCGACGGCTATGGCGACGACGCGCCGAGCGAAGCAGCGGCGACGACGGCCAATGCCTGTCTTTCCTCTTCCCTTTCCCACCCCAGTTCTCCTCCCCGTGCGCAACAGCAACACCAAGGCGAGCCTCGGTCTCGCGCGGCTGAGCGATGGCGCAAGACCGGTCTGGGGCAGCGGGGTGGCTTAGTGGCGAGGCGAGGAGGGAGTTCCCGAGGCACGCACGCGGCGGCAACGGCGGCTACCCGACGGCGACGCACGGATGCGAGCACATCGGCAGCGAAGACGACGAATCGGGTAAGATAATCCCGATTTCATTGTATTTACGTTGATTTTGAGTCTTATTCAAATTAGGGTTCTTCGGATTTCGGGATTTTGGGGATTTAGGGTTTCGCCGAGTTAATTGATGATGGCTTTACTAAGGGATGAAGATTTTGGGATTAAATTCTAAGGGGCTTTGCTCTGATACCACAATGTTGGAGAAATTAAATTACAGTGTTGAATAAAATTGATTCACTGAGTTTAATCCCCTTAGAAATTCAATCACCTATGCGAAAAACTTAATTCTAATCACTGACCTGCTTATGAAGCCATCTTGATTTGATTTCTTCTTCTTCTCTGTTTCCTCTTCTTCTTGATGCTCCTCTGTGTCGATGTGTGCCAATGCCGGCTTGATCAATCTTGGTCGCCGGTGTTGAGACGTACAAGGACCTCACGAACCCCTTCTAGTGCGTTTGTGGATCGGGCACAGTAGTTAGGGTTTTTTTTAGACGGGACAGAGCGGCGTCCGTTCTTCTCCAATTTCTCTTTTATATGTGCACTAGTGGGGCTCGGGGGTTTTCTTTTTGGTTTAGGAGAATCGGTTGAATCCACCGATCACGGATTCTATCTCTTATCTTATCTCTAGCCGATAAAACAACCAACAACAACACATTCGAACACCAAGCTTTCTCTTGTTATTATTGGGTTGTTCAGGATATACCTCATAATCACCACATATGTCTAACCAAATGACATTAGATGATTAGATCATATTCGTTGAAACTGTCTTCCATTGAGGAATGGCCGATACGCACTGCTGTTTTAATTTTACTCTCTCTAAGGTTTTCTTTACCTTCTCTGAAGCAAAATGGCAGGAGCTCTGCTTTGCATTGAGGAGAAAGAGTTAGTAGCTCCTTAGTATCGTTCCTTCACATTTTGTTTTTAAGGTTTTTCGAGATGGCATCAGAAGGCACGTACCATTTACTTTTGAGCCTGTCTAGGTGACAGCCTGCTGAAAAATTTTGTCTTTTCAGCCGAACGATGCAGCTACACACATCTTGACACCCAACAGAAAAGGCCAACAGCTTCACAGCACGCGTCGCCTGTGGGCTTTCCCCCTGTTTTGTTGATGCTAAAAAGGCCCAACAGAAGATAAACAAAAGTCCAACAAGAATTTATAAAACAGGCCATTCCAAGCTATTTATACTCTCATCTCCTTTTCCCCACTACCCCAGCCGCGGGCCCAAAAAGACATGGCGTGAGGCTTGGCAGCCAAGGAACAAGAAAAAAAAAAGGAGAAACAGGAGGAGATCGATCAAAAAAGAATAGGAGATCAAGAAGAAAAGTTTCATGGATGAAGGATTAAAGATGAACAAAGGAGTGGCTGGGTGAATCAATGGTGAATTTGGGTACATACCTAGGTATGAAGAAAACATAGAAGCAACAAAGTTACATGCCGCCACCCCCCCCCTCTTTGCTTTCTTCAATTCTTTGGATCCACAGCTCGAAAAAATTCTCTTGACTTCTTTGTTAGATCTGAGAATTGACAAATGAGAACTCTATGCTTACAGGAGAAAAGACAACATGGAAAGAGAGCTTGAAGAACAACCAGAAAAGAAAAGCATCAATAAAGATGATGGATCAATCAAGTGTGAAAAAAAAATGCTTGCCTCTCTCCTCTTCTAGAATGATTGAGTCCAATATTGTCTCTGATTTCATCCGCTCAGTACTAGTTCCATAATCTGTTGATCTCATCTGACTGATTGATGGCTGCATGATGATTTATTCTAAGAAACTAGTAGCTCTTTTGAGGGAAGGAAGAACCATGCTCCAGAGGCCTCCTTGCCTTAATCTGCATTGTGATTCAGTTAATCACTAGAAAAGTATGACTTAACAGAAGCATTAACACACATTGGACACTACATCACTCACAGTAACAGAATGCTCATATCCGTGCGAACTTGCAGCAAGACCGCTTGCACTTCAACAAATCCTCCTAACAGTAGCTGCTCTCAATATGGTTATTGGGCTAATGAAGAGAACATCAGAAATCAGGAAGTGCAAATTAAACAATTACAAAACAAAAGTACATTGGCAAAAAAAAACATAGTTACATACATCCTGATCAGAGGGGGAACTCTGTAACAAGCACCATGCCTCCAAGCTTGCCTTTGAGATCCAGATGGGAAGCTTCACATTTGACACCAAGACACATCATTAAAACTATGCTATCCAAAGAAACATATTTACTTTCAGCTAGATGAAAGATCTCATCAGCTAGCTGCACAGCACATTAATTTCAGTAATATGCCAAAAATTCCACTTTACTGAGTAATCAGTAACTCTACATGAGGCAACCTTCAGCTGCTCTTGAGGCTATTCAAGTACGACTCCGAGTGCACCTGGTCAAGCAAACAAATTTAGTTCGGAACAAAAATAGACCAAAGAAGCCATACTACCTAAGCTAGCTAGGGACTAGTGATGCAGCAATGACCTTGATGCTCATTTCAACCGGCATTCCCCTAAACAAAGCCAAACTAATTGGAAGGCCCAACATAGACCTACAAAGACTCTTAAATTCTCCCCATTAATCTTGAGCCTCCCAAAAGGGCCAGGTCAGAGTATCATCGCAGTGGAGTAGCAGCAGTCACATAATTCCAGCAATCAAATAATGCTCCTAGAAGGTACTTAATGTGGACCATAGCCCCTGGTGACCTCATGAAGTAATGGCCACTTAAACAAGATGGGCTTAACCTTATAATTAAAAATATATAGGATCTCTCTCGATATATAATAACTTTTCGATAAAAAAGGACACAATCGATCGACGAACATTGTATTCCTAGAGGAATCCCTATGTTGAAGTCCGACTGGGATTCCTACTCGGTAACTCTGTCCCCCAGTATATAAGGGGAGGCAGAGCACCCCCTGAGGGCAGTAGAAGAAATCTCACCAGAGAAATCTCAAGGCAATACATCACAATGAACGTAGGGGTATACTCATCTCGAGAGTCTGAACCAGTATAAATTATTCGTATTCCTTTGCAATCCATCAAGTTTAGGTCTCACGAGTAGCCCTATATTATTATTGCCGATACAAATATCGACAAACTAAGGACTTTAAATAAACAAAAAACAGAGCATGTAGTAGATGGAAATCTAAATTTGAAACTTCAATATCACAGACTGGAGCACACAAAAATGCCACATTTCTTCAGCTCGATGGCTACAGGTGATGATAACCACATTTCATATAACCCATGTGAAAAACATAATGATTTTTCTCTGAGAATCCTATTTCTTATCAGAAATAGAAATACAAACTAATCTAAAAACTAGTAAAGAATTCTTTTTTCAGAAAAACCAGAAAGAGGAACATGAAAACTCCAGAAGTTCTCTTTGTGCTAAGGAGATTGTCATCCAGTTTCTTTTCTCATAGAAAACACACCAGACATTGTGTACGATTATTACAAAACAGTTTCAGAACTACCAAATTACACAAAGTTCATTCTCCCTCGCCCAACTCTTACAGCATGACCTGAAGCAAAACCAAATATATCTAGTAGAAGACATAACTTTGGTTTCCTCTAAACTTTTTGGGTATTTATGAACTTGTGAACTAATCAAAATTGGTGCTAACAAAACTTAGGCATTTTGAAATTTTAATACTGCTAGCTGAAATTTTAACAAAACTGAGTATGTGACCAAACTAAGAAACTGACTAAGAAATTTTACCTGAAATTTAGACAAAACTTAGGAATAACAAACTTGATCTTTGGACTTTCAAAGATATCTAAGTTACCAGTAGTTTATAAGACGGCTTTTCAAAAAAAAAAGTTTCGACAACTGGGACCTAAGATCCCACAGTTTTGGACTTTAGGATTATGTATGCTACTAAAACAAATTAGATACCCTATCTCTGATGCAGAACCGTAGGATAGGCAAACTAACACAACAACAAATTTGCATATCTATCAAATTAACTCAGTGCTTAGGTTGTACCCTAAGCATTGAGTAACATGACTAATTTGCTAACAAAACACAAAAACTAACACACCTGCAGAAATTTGCTGACAAAACTAACCTCTATTTACTGACAAAATTTATTGTGAAATAAAATTTTCCTAAGAAAACTAAGCTCCCTCTCAGATTGTAACAAATCTAATTAGTTACTTGTATATCTAGGTATCATTAGCCTCAATTTTTTCTAGATAATTCCTACCTAAGTAGCCAGAACCATCCTGGCCTACTCAGGTAAGAATCATCTAAAAAAGTTCAAGCTAACAATACTATATGGAGTTATATAGTTGAAAAAACTAACAAAACTACAAAGTTTAAATTTAATCTAATGGCTTGGGAAGCTAAGTAGTTAGCTACCATCATTAGCTAGCTAACTAGGGTGAGAACAAAAAATTTCTCACAGAATCTAATGGCAAGGCAACACCCGTGCTATTGAAATGGTTCATCAGTAGAGGTTTAATTTTAATTCATAGTTTCTTAGCAGTCTTATAGTCGAGCTAAAAATGACAGAATATATTACCCTGTTCTGCTTAGAACTTTCACCCTTTTTAGAAGTAAGTGCTGTTACTAGATGACAAAACTGACAAAATTAACCTCTATTGACTGAAAATGTGCTACCATTTTTGGACACAAAACCTAGTCATCTGAACTAAGAACTATTAGTGGAAAAAAAAGGTATTTATGATAAAAAAACATACACATTTCTCTGCTTGTTTATGTTTCAGCTTGGACAGAAGACTCACATAGACATGCTTATCCTTCTCAAATATGGGGGGTTTGTATGATGAGTACTCCTTTTTTTTTTCTTAATGAGAATGACCCAATGGTAAATATGTTCTTCAAATATGTCTTGCTCTGCATGAAAAATATTTTTAAAAATAACATGGCATGTCAGGTTCAAAACTACTATACTGGAGGTTCTCAAACATCATGTCTAACACAGAATGAAGATTTTAGTGTAAGCAAAAAAATAAAAATTATTAAGATTGAAAACTAAATGATTGGAATAAATGAAAAATTGCATAACAAATTTTGTATGCAGGTGTTACCTGGTGTTTTCACTAACCTCATGCATCAAGCTATGGCTGGAGTACGCTGAGCAGATGTCACCACCCAGTCCCTAGGAGATATCTTCGGATTTCATGTGACATGAAAAACATCTACAAAAAATGATGTTTTTCTTAGACAAATACTACACAAACTTCTAGATATTAAACACAAGGTTTTTGCGTCGTTTGTGCAGAATTTAAATGGTCATGACGAGTAAGTAAATAGAAGATATCATGAAAAGCATGTTATGGAACGGGAGGTACAAGACAAAAAATGAAGAGTATTAACAGCAAAGTTACTGAGTTATATATATAATATATATATATATATATATATATATAATTATATATAATATATATATAATATATATATATATATATAATATAAGAAATATTGAAAGAAGCAGATACTGAAATAATTAGGTGTTTTTGTATATAAACATGCAGGGCATAAAACATGCTGGTTTGGACTATGGAGGCTACAATTCCAAAACTCAAATGATTGCAATTTTATAGAAGAACACACCCCAACAGAGGTTAGAACCTACCATTCATACATATTCACTGATATTGAATACTTGTATTGCATGAATAATAGAAAATTAACAAAATAGTGGAAATGTAAGCACATCAAGCGGGTCAAGGACAAGAGAGTATAACCCTAAATGAGTCACTCTTCATGAGGATGCAGGTTGAAACAAGTAACCGTCATGATGATGAATTACTAACAGAAGAGGACATTGACTTATTGCTCGAACGATTGAATGCGGCGCCTGCTCAAGGTGCCATTCAATTGCTCAAGATGCTGAACAAAGATTAAACGAAGTACATACCATATGTGGGCATGAAGTTTGACAGTGAGGGAGATGCTCATCACTTCTACAACTTCTATGCATACATGGCGGGTTTCTCCGTAGTTGTTGCTGAGTACGAAATACTTTAAAGTAAGAAAAAAGAAGCAATGAAAAGGATAGGGGGTACACTCAAGTGAATAACAAAGGAATGCAATAAGGGCGAGAAAAAGGATGAGCTGAGCAAACAAATCTGGACCGGCAGTGTGGTGAGAGGCAAAGAATGTAACAAAGCATACTGGCTGCCCGCATAGATGCTTCTCAAGTTAAGAAGTGGAAAGTGGTGTTGAACATTGATATTTGAGCAGCAATCAAATGAATGAGGCAGACCCAATGAACAAAAATTTCCGTTCCTCACAAGTACATGTCAAATGGAGGAGAAAACATGTTAATTAAGAACATGAGTAGCTATCAACATACCTTTACCAAGAAAGAGATGGCTTATACTTCCTTTGCTAAAGGTGTTGACAGCCTTGCCATATACAAAAGATGTCACAATTTAAGAATACAATAAGAAAAAAAATATCTCAATGATATGATGCAAGTGCTTAAAGTTCTTTGAGAAAGAAGCACAAAAAGGAAGATCTTGGATCTTCTATTCTTTAATTTGATTTGATATGGAAAGGTTATAAGCATGTTCTGGAGTGAACACCAAAACGCAGAGAATACTATAAGAGCTATGGAGATTGGTTTTATCCTTTGACACAACATATATGACAATCAATACAATCTCCATTTGCTCCCTTTGTGGGTATTACTGGTCATGGCAATAGCTGCTACTTTGCTTTGCTTTCCTAATGTGATGACACACAGATAGCTTCATTTGGCTCTTTGAAACTTTCTGACGGCCGGGCTATGGGCAACAAAAACACTCCGGTGACGTGATAACAGATCAATGATGGGGCTATGAGGGCAGCTATAGCAAGTGTTCCAGGGCAGTGCATAGGAAATTGTTATCACATTGAGAGTAAAGCTTTGACAAAGCAACAAGAACTTTTGCAACAAAAAAGAATTGTTTGCAGATTTTGAGGATGTATTGAAAAACTCACTAACATTGAAGATTGAGCAACTATGGCCAGGAAATAATTGAGCGAGCATGGAGTGCAACATGTCAGGTATTTTTAGACCATGTGGGAGACACAGAGACAGATTTGTGCCGGTGTAACTATAAACATCAATGTGGTGCCCATTCAATGTAGCAGCATCAAGGAGTGCAGGGCCAACTTAGTGTTCAAGGATAACATTACTGTGCAATATAGTGTTAAGAGCTTCCTGCTTGAGTGTGAGAGGATACAAGAAACTGTAAATAGCATGGAGGATTAAAAGATGAATCATATTATGAGGACGACAAAACCTAAAGAGGCTATGGGGTGGACATTACATTGAAAACAAGCGGCTGAACTCTAACAACAGAAAGATTATTCTATAAATTGATGATGAAAGAGATAGAAAAAGACAAGTCATATGAAGTGTACCTCTCACGAGTGCAAGCAGAAAAGAGAGTTAAGCCTGCACATATAAGCGCAACGCACTCACTCCACATAGGTAGATCTCCAGCTCCGCTCGCAGATGGCGCTGCCCTATCGGTGAGACGACTCCATGCACATCTCCGCCAATATGTAACCGCTTCCATGTTTCAAAAAGATATCAGGAATTATTTGCCTGCACACTGGCCCTCGAATCTTATTAACAGGATACCGCTCGAGAGTTAGCAAGCCCTCCCCGACGAGATTCCTCATCATAGCACCAGAATGTTGTTCACGACTTGGATGAGGAGGAGAGAATTTTCACAGTGAATCCGGCCTACAGCTAGTGTCCTGAACTCTTCAACTGAGGTTTAACATCTAACTTGTCTTTCGCGACAGCTAACACATGGCAGACAGAATTCTGAAGGTCAAAAACCCAAGAAACACTATCAATATCCTGATGGGTGGAGGTTGATAGCGTCCATCAATTTGTCAAACTCATAGGACAATGTTGGCATGCAGCTAGAACAAACCAAAGCAGATTGCAAAGAAGAGGGGTGCCATCAATACAAATCAATCAAGAAGATTTGAAACAGATTGGATACTGAAGGAGCAAGCTTCATCATACTTCCGAGGTGAAACTGATCAAGGGAGGCAGCACAAACACTAAGCACCCGGACAATGTGCAGAAGTGAAAGGAAGGCCCAAGGATGAAATATTGTAGGATCGATCACCTAAGATAGGCAAATTAGAGGGGGGCGCAGAATTGATTGCATAAGTTCCAAAATAAAATTAATACTTCCCTAATCAACAAAAACTGAAAATCAACGTTTTTAGAATCCTGAACAGAACCTGTTCTCGTCACTCAACACCACGAGTTATTGCCATAAGATCCGTCACGTCCGATCGACCTCAAAATTTGTCAGAATGAAATATGAAAAAATCTTGCAAAGCAAACCCACTAGAATCCATGGTCAATCGGACTTCTGGATCTTGAAATATTAATAAAAAGCAAACATTACTAATATGGAAGGTTGACGGAAAATTAATTAAACCACAAATTAATTGATTAAACGAGATTCCAAAAAATAATTAACCAACCAAACTTTCTCTGAACACTAAGAAAAACACCTAGCGTAGATTTTCAAGATCAAAAAAACCAAACCCCAATCTTAGAGAATAACCAAATCAATGAGCAAATTTATTTGCTAGGCCATGCATAAAAGATGAATGAGAAAGAATAATTACCGTGCACTTGTATCTTACTATCTTCCCATAAACGTTTATTTTATTACGCAAGATTGTGCTTACAAGATGTTTCGCGCATAAACGAGTCTCCAAACGACTTTCTCCACGAATATTCCAACCAAAACTCTAAATTAGAACTCTAATCTAAACAAATTCGCACTATAAAAAACCCTAAAAAATCCCACAATAAATTAACGAAGGCGAGTCACTATTTATGAAGCAAAAGCCCCTTCGTGCGCCATCTGGACTGTTGTCTTGCCTGGACCTCCTAGCCCGCAGCACCCTCCCTGCATGCGTGCAGGCCGCGGCGCCCATCACGTATTGCCGGGACTAACTCCTGTGACGCACCTATGTCAAAAGCACTTTTTTCTTTCTTTATCTCAATTTTCCTGGCGTTTATATGCACTGCCTTGTGAAGCTCGAAATGTCTGAAATATCTTCCTCACGAGACTTCCTTTTTCAGTCTCCTCCTTCGGTTATTCCGACCGTGTGGAGTGACTCACCAGTTGTGTCACCATCCTTGTTCACACTAGTGCGTGATCGCCACCGGTAATCCTCGACTGTTTGTGGACCTAAACTCCTCCCTGAGTTTAATCTCGACCACCGCTGACGCAAGGTTGACTCAAGTACTACACACAATAGACGCAAACACACTGTTTTCGGGCACAGATATTCGCAACCTGACCCACGTTAGTCGTACACACCGATTCCAACAGCTTAATAACACATTCTTTCCAATGCAACCTACTAACATGAACATCCACAAGAATTAAAGTCCTCAATTTAGGTGGTATTAGCAAAAAGCATGTAAGAACAATCGAACCCCAATTTGAATGAAGAAATATTGACGAACATGATAAAGATAAACACCACTGAACATTGGGCATACCAGTCACCAAAAGTCGATTTAAAGAAAAAAATGAAAGACAGCAAAATAACAAGATCCGTAAAAGACTTTCATCAAAAACTGTAGATAAAACTCTCACACTCCTTTTGACAAATGAGAGTTTGGGCATCAAGAGACACTAGGTGAGCTGAATAGAAGGATTTTCATTTTTATATACCCCAATTTATTTATGAAGCCACCACAAAGTCACGGAAATGTAATATACAAGCCGCGAGCGGTCACACGGTTGCTCGGAGATGCTAGAATAGTGAGAAATAGATACTACCTTCTATTCACACATCTATACACCAGTGTCTAGTTATTATAATTCTAGCAGATGGACACTAATCAACAACAACTCAAGAGTTGCATATATATATTATTACGTAGATTTGCGTACGCCCAACAGACACTGATCCACATCCTTTGCCTCACAACCTATTTCCAAGAAGACGGCAAGCATCAAGTATGAACTGTACTGCTCTCCACTCGGTGTCCTTTTATTTGATTTCTTGTAAAAAATGAGAGAGAACATTTGATTGACTTCAATCATGATCACCACCAATTCGTAAGGAATTATACACACTGCAACCCATCAGCCTTGACATTTGAACTCGTTCCTAGACGCGCTATGTGTCTTTTTGACTCAGATGCAATCAGCTTCATAGTAATCCCACGCGTTCGTGCTCTCACATACGAGCACCACCAATATTTTTAAGTTCATACACACATAACGTCGCATCGAGTACGTATAAGCAATCTTGTTAAGGAAGAAGTGCGCACATCCCAAAGCATATTTCCTCGATATCTTCTATTCTACATCACTTTCAATGACTGACAAATATCCTTTTGATTTCTTTCGTATCATATCTTCTCACATTACGCCATTAGCATGACATCTAATACAGACTCAAATAGATAAAGTATAAAATAACAAGTCCAATCCAATATCTGTGCTCACAGATTACGCCAAAAAAGACCAGTCTATCAAGGCGTCGGTCTCACTCATGATTAGTCCTGAGATCATAGCAGAGAGAACACAGATCACGAGCCACATAGGGTACGGACAAACATGAAAGCAGCACCTACCCTCCACTTAGAGCGGAGCGAGGGTTCGTGACATCATTATCAATGTGAATCTAGACGATTGCTCATGCACTGTGATTAATATAGCACTTGGCTGGGGCTCCTATGGAAGTATGTTAAAATTCGTTCTGCCCCTCAAAAAACAACCCAATTTGGGGGATATGAATAACTCCCAAGTGTGCTCCCTATAGATACTCAGCAAATAGAGAAGAATACCCATGAGACGTTTTGTACAAACTATCTCTGCCAATCCTGATGATTTCAGCTAGCCACCCAATGATAGGAGAGTCCTACTATTTGTGCCTTTTTATCACATGATCTCGAAGAAAGGACAATGCTATATCAATAGTGTTTTTGTCCAAGCACCAGTAGTCGATAGGCAATGGGCTCTCTATGTCTAGCAAATACAGATGAGCACTTTATCATCTGCTTACTAGTGCCACTAGAGAGAAGGCGACACATCATTTCTATCAGATGGAACTATGCTACCATAGAGGTCTTTGTGTAACCGTGCTCACCGGTCTACAAACGACATAAGTACTTATATGAACATACCGTAGCTAAGAGCAGCAGACACAGCAATCTCACGTAACAGTCTCAGCAAGTTGATTGTGCTACGAGGATTGTTTTCTAGATGAACCAAGTATAGAATACCCAAGAAGAACACAGCACCAGAAGTACTTTTTTTTATAAGTTACACCCTCTAAAATCAGCATCAAGAAAAAGCTCTAAGTAACATGATGATACTGAATTAACCACTATATATCTCTGAGTTCTAATGAGGCTCCACTGATATCAGTAGTTATTTTTTACTCTCGATTACATCGATTAATTGCTTGAATGACTTGGTTATGAATTGGTACGAGTTAGGTGGTGGTACAGCTTGAAACCGCTTACATTATTGAGAAGCATTATCAGAGCAAATGAGTTTTTCCGGAAAGTCTCTCGAGAAATATAGCAAGTGAGTACCTAAGTGAACCATTAATGGCATAAAACTCCTATATTCCTTTTTCGATCAATGGCCTCAACCTTATCACTATTCAATAGTCCTAGAATTTTGAGGACGCTAGTATGAATGTAGCTCCCGATCTGTGTGATGGTCAGTGAACTAGGGTTTTTGACAATATCTCCTAACCGCATTTCACCATTTAAGACGGCATAGACCACAATACCTCTTTCTACGTTATAGCGTTTACTATGTTGACTGTCATCAAACAAATGGATAGCCTCAATTCTTTATTGTTAATTGTTTGATTGCTGAGTTGTAATCCCAAAAGTAATCCAGCGTTCTCCGAGACCCACAGAATCTAATTCACTTTTATGCCCAATTCAATCCACTCCTCTACATTCCCAAAGGCTAGTGAAATCCCACATAGTAAATAGGAGAGGAGCTTAGAGAGCATTTCATACACTGCACCTAAAAACCAATTGACATCACATTGACAAACCAGAGGAGATGGAATGATCGATACTATCGAGTAGAGAGAATACTGAAGCAGAGCAGTTATAGCTGAGACAGAGATCTTTACTGTAGTCAAGAACAAATGGGAATAGACGCGTGCGGGTTACATTGCGACTTAGAGGACACGTGCCTTGTCAACAGAAAGTGAAGATTATTTAGACTTATCCAGTGCAGCCACCGTCTAAAGTGTGCCGTGGTTATCTCGTAAACCATAACAAGAAAGTTGTAGCTTTAAAAACATGATGCTGTTAGAAGTACGATGTGGAGAATTTGGCAAAACCGGAAGTGTGTGGTTGCATGCTAAGACATAAAAAATTGCTTCATTGAATAGAACCCATTTAGAAAAGCCACTTTTACCATCCATTTGATAAAGTTTAAAAACCTTTAGAAGCAGCAAAGGCTCAAGATTCTAATGGTTCAATCTAGCAAAGGAGCACAGGTTTCATCAAAATCTAAACCTTTTGTCCATGTAAAACCTTGAGAAACCAACCTAGCTTTGTTTCTAACAACTACACCATCCTCACTTGTTATTTTTAAACACCTTTATTCCAATAACAGAATGATTTAGAAGGGTGGTGGCACTAGTTTCCAAACCTTGTTACGTTCAAAGTTCTCTAATTCATTTACAAATACATGGCATTGATCCCAGTTATCAGTTAATGCATGTGAAATATCTTTGGGTTCAAAAGACGCAACAATGCTGAATGAGCATGAGAGTTTGGGAATCTTAAACCTGAAACGTGCCACTTTTTCATGAAGATTACCAAATCATTTGTGAGGTGGAGTGTCTTTCTTTGAAATGACAAGGGAGTTGTTGGCTTCAAAAACTTCACTTTCTTCTTTTGATATCTTCTACATGCACAGATGATGGTGGAAGTTTGAGGATGCTTAGTTGTAGGTGAGTTGTAGTAAAGGTGCCGGATCTGTTTGCAATTGATTGGTGGGAGAGTTAAAGCTTCAGCTACATCATTCCTCATCACCTTCTTCATCAACAAAATATCCGCCCTGAAATAATACAAACCTGTACCTACAAATACTTGAATTAGTACCTAGGCTCGTCCTCATCAAAACACTAACTTCAACAGATTTCATTATTTTTGTTAGTTCTTCCAAAACTAGGGAACAACGATAGGCACGAGAATGAGTAGAGTAACAAGAAAATATGCATCAATTGATCTAAGCGCTCAAATTTATCTAAGTTCTAGATTTCAGCACAAAACATTTGCCATCCAAACACACGAAAAAGTGAGAAAACACTAGGCCTATTGATCAAAACCGTAAAGCTCATAAGGAGTTTTACCCAAGCTTTGATCTAAAAATACACGATTTGAAAAACATAGCAATTGTTGGGAGATATGGCTTGAGCCCAAAATTTTCCTAGAAGTAGAAAAATTCATCTTACATAGTCCTACCATTCTAACCAAGCTTCTGTTTTTTCTTTCAACTACACTCTTTGTTGTGGTAACCTAGGTGAAGAGAATTGATGATCAAGACCTTTTTTCAGGCACAATTGATTAAAAGAAGAATTTTTAAAAATTCAGATCCATTATCACTTCTTAAATTGCTCTACAGAGCTCCTACGTGATCATAGATAATCTAAGAGCAAGACTCTAAAAAAACTAAAAGCCTCATTTTTTAGATGCCAATAAAATACAACCCAAGCGTATATAGAGAAATCAATCAACTATTTACCAGCACGTACCACTTACCTCCAAAAATTGAACTCGTGATGTCCAACCGGTATCAAGGTGTAAGAAGTTGTCCCTGGTGTGTTTGTCATCTACCATAGTAAGAGGTGGATGTGACCTGCATGCATCTTACCAATGTTACAAGAAGAGCATACTATCACTTATCACCCTTAAGCTTAGGCAGACCATGTATAAGATCCAAACCACTAACACGTATTAAATGATCAAAACCAACATGGTCCAATCTCGATGCCAAAAGAATAAGTCTTTAAAAATCATTGGCAACTAAACACATATGCTTAACAGAAGATGACACATCAAATTAGCTTAAAACACTTGTCCCAAAACGTGTAATATTAAAGACAAATCTCCTGAAGCATCTAATACTCCTACATCTATCTTTTTTAAAGCACACTTCAAGATCTTCATCATCATTTGTGAAACGGAAGCACAGTAGTATTTTAAGTTCAACAAGAGCCACGTCCTGAACATAAACTTATCGCTCACCTTTACTGTTACCTTTAGCACAACCATAGGAGTAGAAGCATCTCTAAAAAGTTACCTTTTCAACATGCGATGCTCTGTGAAATAGGAGAACCAATTTGTCACCGGACAAATGGCGTGAGCATTCGGATCCACTGCCAAACGTTCTCCTTTCTCGCGCGAAGTGCCTACATAGAAGAAAGCAGTGTTGAGGTCTCAATACCGGATTAGCAATATAGCATTAGGAATCCAGTATGAGCCACACGACGCACACTATAGACATAACACAAGTATTTTTATGCAAAGGTTTAGATCTGTCATTACTCATGTTAGTAGAACTAAAGGGCGTGTCTTTTCAATTAGAAGACCAAGCCTTAGCCTTTCTCTCATTTGTTGTTGGTTAGTCCTAAAACAAAATTCTATTTTATGTCATCTTCTACCGCAATGAGTGCAAGTGTACTTAACTTTGTATTTAGCTTGGGACAGTAGAGGCTACTTTGCATTTGTTGTACTAGAGAGACATAATACCAGCAGATTTAAAAATATCCTTTTAGGTTTTATTGACTGTCTCAATTATGCCACTTCCAAGGGATTTAACAATAGTTGGAGCATGAGTCTTAGAATAATCATTAAGGACAAAACCCAACAGGTTTTAAAATTTTTCAGGAACTAGTCTTTTGATTCAAAATTTGATCTCAAACTATTCCTCTACGCTCTCACGCTTCCTTGCAATAATCAATACGATTTAAAAGAGTGGCAGCAATTCCTTACAAGATACATGCTGAAATCTATCATGTTACACAATTAGAGCATGAAAGAACCTTATGAGTAGCAAGATCTTCTTTTAGTTTGTGCCAATTTTACGTCAGCATCTTTTTATATCTTCAAAGTAAGATCCTTTTAGTTGTGCAATTTAACATCAGCATCTTCTAACTTCCAACTTAAGAACATTGCATTCATCACAAGAGACAGGTTCATCAATTTGACATTATGTTGTTCATTTTTTCTCCTTTTCTAGCCTAAGTTCCTTTAGTGTAGAAGCATGCATATCCCTTAGAAAGGTAAATTCAGCATAAACTAAATCAGCATGATTTGTAAGAATATCTATAGGAGTCAAAGTTAAGTCTTGCAATCTCATCATTTAATTTTTCAACCAAAGTATCTTGTTTCTTAATTTTTTTATCATTCTTCTCTAATAATGTACCAAGTTTTTTCAAACGGCACAAAGCTAATCATCATAAGAAGGTTCTACTCATTGTCGCTGTCGTTATCGATGTCACTATTGGTAGACGCTTCTGCTACCCTGCCATCCATACATAGACCAATCAAGCTTTCTTGCCTTTGGAAGTAGCATCATTATTACTCTCGGTGTCCACATCGCTTAAATTTACCTGTTCAAGAGCAGAAAGAACACGGTGCACTACCTTCTTGTTCAAATACCCCTTCTTCTTAGTGCTCTTGAGTGTTCGCTTCTTGTCACTCTCTACCTTGTCTTCCTCGTTATCTTCATCTCTAGAATTCTTGCTAAAATTTTGGACATTTAAGACGAAGGTGATTCAGCGAGCCACATTCAAAACATCTCCGAGTCTCACCATTTGCTCTCTTTCTAGATCGAATATTTTGCAAGCTTTGTGAAGCGAGTGGAGAGGAGTGCCAATCATCTTCAGGAAGTTTTCTAGCTGTTCATCAGTTAGTGAAGACAAAGAGGACCAAAGCATAGCTAGATGAAGAGTTATCACCAAATAGAGTTGGTTAGTTTGTGAGCTAAAGCTATTGGTATATTAGGCCATCATTTTTATAGCAAAAACATTTAGCTCATGAGTTTTAATTTAGAATAAAGCAACATCAATTAAATGTACTCATGGTAGTAGATTCTCTAATTGATGTTACCTTCATCTCTCCATTAACATATCTAAAGCTCCTAGCAATTGACGAGAATTTTCAGCATCGGTGTATATAACATTACAGAACGTAAGTGCTAAGGAATCTTGTTAAAGCGAGCAAAGAAAGTCATCAAGAGATTCACCACGGTTTTCAATCTCAAATCACATATTATTCTTTTATAAGCTATCTTGGCGTACCTCTTTTACCATGTTTGATCCTTCGTGATAATCACAAAGTGATGTCCATACCTCATGTGCTGACTTGAGATGTACCACATGGTCAAAGTTGCTTATTTCGTCCCCCTTGAATAATCAAATCCTCGCATTGCGTTAGCCTCCACCTGTGGCATGTTCGCTGCTGTTCACTAGTTGCATCGTTTTTCAGGAACTTGATATGGCTTGTAGATCTTCTCCCATATCGCAAAGCCTTGAGCTTGAATGTATACCTCGCATCGTAGCATTCCAATACTGAAAAAACACCATCGAAAACACAAGTTTGTGAAATACCTATCCGTCGTCATATTTTCTAATCGCCGGTTAAGATCAATTAGAAAAGATAATAAAATAAATAACCTCGCTCTGATACCACCTGTAGGATCGACTCACACTAAGATAGGCAATCAGAGGGGGGGGGGGGTGAATGATTGTATAAGTCAAAAATAAAATTTAATACTTTCCCTTAATCACAAAAACTAAAAAACCGCGTTTTCAGAATCTGGACAGAACACTGTTTCGTCACTAAACAGATTGTAGCCGTAGATCCGTAACTCCAATTGACCTGAAAATTTGTCAGAATAAACTAGAAAAAATTTGCAAACAAATCCAACTGGAATCACATCAATCGGACTTCTGGATCTTGAGATATTAATAAAACAAATTACTAAATAGAAGGTTGACTGGAAATTAATTAAACCAAATTAATTGATTAAAATGAGATCCAAAAATATTAACCAACCAAACTTTTCTAGAACACTAGAAAAACACCCTAGCTAGATTTTAAATCAAAGAAACCAACCCAAATCTTAGAGAAAACAAATCAATCTAAAATCTATTGCTAGGCATGCATAAAGATGAACGAGAAAGAGAAATTAATTACCGCACTAATCTTCCATAAACTTTACCTTTATTACCAAGATTGTGTTTACAAGATGTTTCTCCAAAACATCCAAACGATTTCTCCACGAAATCACAAAAACTCTAAATTAGAACTCTAATCTAAAACAAATTCGCTCTCTAAAAAACCCTAAAAAAATCCCACCAAAAATTAACAGGGAGTCACTATTTATAGAAGCAAAACCTCTTCGTGGGCCATCTGGACTGTTGCCTTGCCTGGACCACGCTAGGCCCGTGCACCTCCCTGCATGCGTGCAGGTCGGCGTGCTACAGTACCCCGCGTGCTACAGTACTGCCGCGGTAGTGTAGCACCATGTCACGCACTTTTTTCTTTATCAATTTTTCCGGCATTTATACACTGCCTTATGAAGCTCGTTCTGAATATCTTCCCACACGGTTTTTATCCACCGTGTATCACCTTGTGTCCCACCTTTGCTTATCGGCATCCTCGAGTGTTCTGGACCTAAACTCCTCCCTGAGTTTAGTCTCGATCCCACCGCTGACCAAGGTTGACTCCAAGTACCTACACACAAATAGACCAAACACATCGTTTTCGGACATAGATATTCGTAACCTAACCCACGTTAGTCGTACACACGCTTATCACACTTTCCAATGCCAAATTCATAAATCACAAAATAAGCCAATTTTTCAGCACATGATCTTACAAGTATTGTTGACAAAGCAAAAAACACAACAATTTACAGATGCTCACACTGTGGACGTACAGATGATACATACCCGCGGTGCCCTAACAAGCACATGATGTACGATAATACACCTAAAAAGAAGACGCCATGTAAGAGGAAGACGAGTAATAAAGGTAAATTCCATAAATAAAACTTGAAATAGATGCAATTTACCATGATCTGTGAAAAAGAGTATTTTTTTTATGAATAAGGAAAATATATTATGTTCCATGTTAGATCATCTCTAACCCAGTTTTTATGTCAAAAAAATTTCAGAAACAGGACATGTGGAGCTGACAAATGGTGAGCTGACATATCCTACTTCAGATGTGAAAACGGAAAGAAGGAAAAAAATAAAGGGAAGAGGAGAAGATCTGAACTGAAAATTGTGCAGATGAAATGTATATCTCAGAACAAAAGTTTGCAAAGCTGTTAGGCAGAAAGAAAAATAAGTGAGAGGTGATGAGGAAAAAACAGAAGTAGGGGGGGTGAGAAAAAAAGAGCCTAGAAAAATATATGTTGCTAAATTGAATTTGTGTTTCAGATTGAACCTCCTATTGTTTAATTGAAGAATTCTTGTTAATGTGTTATTGATGTTTGGAGAATATTTAAATATAAGTATGACTTATTGCAGTTTTCAGAACAGAGATTATATTAGCAGATATAACAAATTTAGCATATATTATGAACGAATTAGCAGGGGCTGGAAGAATACAATTTAGCACGAGTAAGGAACAAAACTAACATCCAGACGCTAATATCAAAGAGAGGTGCATGTGTGTGATAAAAATAGTAAAATGGCAAGCTCAAGGAGTAGTTATTAAATGTATTTTCTGTAGTGATGCCATGAATCCCCATTCTGAGCTACACATAGAAAATCCTCAGATTATCTTCCAAGTGTATATATCTTCCCTGACTTATTGACAAATATGTTTATCCAATTTACAACACAAAAAGCTACACCAAGTGTGAAAAAAAGCAAGGAAAAAATGGCTTACCCACCGTCAAGCCCTTGATCCTCCAAGTGTGACAAATCAGCAGAGTCCCATCCCTCCTACACTCATCTACACCCATCCCTGAGGGCACACTCCGCCAGCTACTCCACTGAGAGCACCCTCAGATTATCTGCACTGCAATTAGGGTTGTACACAAATTAAAGGTCATACATGTAACCCGTGAAAGCTACATGTAGATTTCTGGTTAATTTTTAGCAGTGTTAACTTACAGTCCGTTTGACCAGGAACAATCCTGGACAGTTGGCACAACCCTTAGTTGTTTCTACTCTTTCCCTGATAACCATATTAGTACAGATTAGACCTAAAAGGAATACAAAAGACACCTTAAAAAGTGAGAGAAATTACATAGAAGTTCCAAAAAACCAACTTAACGGGGTGGGAAAACAAAAACACACATTGGATAACCTAAAAAGGACCCCTCTCAATTAAAGTGCCAAATCAGGCTGGATCATTCAGCTTATCACCAGTTGACAAACTAGATAGAGTAAACACACCATGCTAAGCGCATAATCACGTTCTACTTATCACCACATCGAGGTAACCACTGCATCACCACCAGAAATTCAGAAAAATAAATTTTAGAACATTGCTATTTCAGATATTTCTAGTTCCTAGTGCAGATTTCATATTAGTATAGCTGAGAACAAAAATAATGACCCTTCCCCTGTCCCTAAGAGAAACACATCCGAAAAAAATAGATTGCTTTTCTAGACTCAATGAGAAAAGAACTGGTAATTTTCACTGTACTACTGAATAGTTCATGGAGTCAATACAGAGAGTAGCTAGTAGCTACTTAAGAAAACATAATAGGATATGAATATAAGAATAGGATAAGCTAGTACGACAGCTGCACTGACATATGTTTTCTCTAAAACACACATCCAAAAACTACTTTTCTGTTAGTTGAGTAGTACTAGTGAACTAGATTTAGATATGAACCTACATTTCAGTTAGTTGCCAAAAATGCAAATAATCAGTTCCAAATTTGTGTGACAGAAACAATATATTATAGACCTTCAGATTGAAATCTGAGGTAAAAAAACAGAAAGAGTACTTGGTTAGAAAATTAGGAAGAGAATTTTACCCGGAAAAATAGCCAAAGACCATCTTATCTGCAGAAAAAGGCCATTGGACCTGTCATAGATCATGATAGTAATCTCATCACACGATTATTGACTTAGATGCTAAATTTGTGTCCGTTTCTAAATTTGAAATGCACTGCGAGGGTGGCTGGAAAAAGTGGCAACATACATATTAGCAGTTAGCAGCTAGCAGCTCAGAAAAGTCAACAGTTAGCAACCAAGTCCAGTTAGAAAAGTTTAGATAGAGAAAATACAGAAATACTAAGAAGTTTGCGAGTAACTATATGACTAAATTAAAAACCTCAAGTACCTAACCATATACTGTTTACCCTCCATCAAGGCCTTGATCCTCCAGCTGTGACAGAGCAGCAGAGTCCCATCCATCATACAAAAACAGCAACGAAAAGAAACTCATAAAAAATTTAGACAGAACTAGAATTATAATTAAGCAGATTAGCACAAACTTGATATGGGAGGTCACCTCCATAGCCTCCCTGAGAGCACACTGCACCAGCTCCTCCCTCTCTGAGAGCACCTACAAAATTCTGCACAAAAATAAACATATGCAAACATGACACATGCTAGGAAAAATTCTGCACCTACAGAATTTGTGGAGCTTACCAGAGCTCTTAATCAAAATTCATCACCGAGGTCGCCATCTACAAAACTAGGTACTGCTAGCACCTAATAGAATACTGACTACATAGAACAAGACGTGTTACTACATCATTGAAAATCTGAGCAAAGTTGATCCGAGCCTATCTATTGTTTCTGTTCAACCAGCTCCTAAAAAAATGTACTTATCCCATATTGATTTATAGCTGAATCAAGATTATTAAAAAACAAAAAAGAAGGCAACCAACCTGGAGCAGCACCCCATTCCCGTAGTCAGTGCAACAGGGAGCGCAGGAGGGTGAACCTCTCCACCCAATTGTCAGTTGGGGCAGGACCATACTTGACTGCAGCATATTCAGGACCTAATCCAGCCTCCTCTTCCTCCTGCTCCTTGGCTTCCTCTGGATCTCTATAGAAAAAAAGATCAACCTACAAAAGAGAAACAAAATAAAGGAGAAATTAGACGACAGAAAGAGGCAACCAATGCGCTGCTTCCCCTTCTTGGCAGGAATTCTAATGTCAACATAGCGCGTGGGAGAATCAGTGTCACGGAAAAGCAAAAAGTAGGGATTTTTCCAAGAGCAGACTCCTTGATTGGCTACTCAAAGTTACATCAACCACTTTTAACAGATATAAACACAATTTGAAAACTCCATTGGACAAAAGAGCTCATGGCTTCCATGGTAAACAATGAAAAGACTTAGGTGTAGTTTGAGATACTTTGAAGTCTATAAAAGGTAGTTTCGAGGGTGTTACAAAAGAATAGAGACCCCCTATACATCATGCTAATTTGTTTCTTTTAAAAAAAAAGAAAATCTACATATTCTGGGGGCGGGGGCTGATCTCCTAGGAAAACATGACCGCCAAATTTGTCCATTGAGAAACATCTAGCAGTGTCGGAGGATGGAGCCTCGACGGCAGGAAGTCAGGAGACCCCTCTTTGAGATTCGGCCAGGGGAGTAGTTCTCAGGCGAAACCGGCGTCAGGGTGCAGAAGAAAGATACGCGAAGGAGATGTAGAAGAAACTGCGGGGTTCGGACCGTCCGAAGCGGGTCCGGACCATCCGAACCGTGGTGAAGCAGAGAACGAAGGCTGAAGGGTCCGGACCGTCTAAACCGGGTCCGGACCGTCCGAACCGTGGAGATCGCACGGGGAAGACGATGAACAGCGCGCACAAGGGAGACACGAGGATTTATACAGGTTCGGGCCGCTCGGAAGCGTAATACCCTACTCCTGTGTGTATGCTATGTGGAGATGAATGTATCTAAAATGGAGGTTACAGGGTGAATCCTAGCTTGCGGCCGGAGCCGGAGAAGAAGAGCAGTAGCTAGTGAATGAGCTCAGGAGCATAGAGCAGAGATTAGAAGAAGTTCCATCCTGTTGGCTCCCCTTCTCCCGGTGGCTTGGATCCTCCTTTATAGAATCAGGGGAGTCCACCGTGCCAGCACACGGAGAGAGAGAGAGTTTCT
The DNA here is from genome assembly GCA_003991445.1 of Oryza meyeriana var. granulata. Taxonomy (NCBI): domain Eukaryota; kingdom Viridiplantae; phylum Streptophyta; class Magnoliopsida; order Poales; family Poaceae; genus Oryza; species Oryza meyeriana. The sequence continues at coordinate 27,681 of RYFJ01001193.1, read as the reverse complement.
GGAGAGTTCTCCGGTCCTCCCCTCCGCCTGCAACACCCACGCCGGAGTTGGAGGGATGTCCAGTCGCTCCCGTCCGCCTGCGACGCCTGCGCCGGAGTTGGTACTGCTCGTCTAGTCACGCTCGGTCAGCACGTCGCCGTGAGCGGACGGAGCATGGAGATGGGACGGCGCCTACCTCCGCTGCCGGGGCGTGGACATCCGGAGCCTTCTTAGTCAAAAAGCGCTCTGCCTGCACAGGATGCGGGCCCCACGGGTGGTTGGAGAGCTGACGCCCACACGTGGTAGAGTAGTAGTCAAGTTGGTCCGCCGAGTCCTTCGGGTGGATCGGCCCCTGGAGCCGTGGCGATCGGCACCTGAGGTCGAGTCGGTCGGCCTCGGGCCCCAGGCATCGGCATCCGGGACCGGGGGATCGGCACCCGGGACCGGGGTATCGGTGCTTGGGCCCGGGAGCGTAGCCGCTGGAGACAGCGCCCCGGGGACCAGCCCGGGGCCGACGGCTACGGCGCCCCGGGGACGAGCCTGGGGCCGATGGCGATGACGCCCCGGGGACTAGCCCGGGGCCGATGGAGAGATGACCCCCCGGGGAACTGACGTGGCCAATGACCCAGTGTCCCCAGGGCATGTGGGACCCCTTGTCCCATTTCGCCGACAGTGGCCCCTGGCCCTGTTGCTCGGCCGGAACCACTTCGGGCAGGAACGGGGCCACGTCCTTGAAAAAACGAGGGGACGCTGGGTCCGGCTGGTTTATCTTTGAACTGGTGGAGCTTGATGTCTTTGGTGCTTTAGACGGGATACATGCCCGGGACCCGGGCGTCGCCAGCGAGTTCTTCGTGGCAACCCGCTGGCTGGAGATCGCGGCAGCAGAGGGGTGCGTCGTCCAATCAAAGGGCGCCACCGAGTCTGCCGCCGACGAGACCTCCCGCGCCTGGTCCGAGATGGAGGCGCGGGAGAAGGAAACACTCTCCCGGGAGGGAAGCGTCCGGGCCTAAGAGGCCGGGCTCGCGTCTCGGGGGTGTGAGTTCGCCGCGCGCGAGGAAGTCGCGGTGGTTCGCGAGGAAGGCGCGGGAGGCCGTGGTCGAGTCCGCTGCCCTGGGGGCAGGGTTCTTCGACCGCGGCGACCATCTCATAGAGCTGATGCCTGACGAAGAGGTTGAGGAAGACGCCGGTTTCCTTCTGACGCCATGCGCGGGCGCCTTCGGGGCCCGGGGACCCTCCATGCCCCCGAGCGCCCTCCTTCTGACGTCGCCCGGGGTCCGGTCCGAAGGAGGCCAGCGACCTCTCCCCGTGCGACGGCGTCTCCGGGTCTCGCTCGTGCTTGCGCTCCGGTTTTGCCTGTCTTGTACCAAGGGAGGTATTTGCATATGCATATGATTATGTTTATGTTTTCGTACCTTGGTTTATCGTATTGTTCGGAGGTTGCTAGTGTTCGGGGCCTCGTGTCTGGGAATGCCTGGTACTGGGCATCATCCGACAGCGAGATCCAGCAGCCGCGAACAGACGTCGCGCCTGAGGCTCCTAGCTGGGCCCTGGCGCAGCCGCTGGCCCGGGAGCTCGGTCCCCGGGGGCAGCGAACGCGACGGTCGCCCGCCCCGGGACCCGGTTCCCCGGGGCGCGGGCCTTGCGGAGCGGCAAGGTCCGCAGGTTCGGCCCCTGTCCGTCTTCGGGGTCCGAGGGCCCTCCGCGCCCCCGGGCGTCGTTGGCCCAGGGCGCGTAGCGAGGCCGCGAGGACACTCTTGACTCGCCGGGAGCCCTTTGGGAACTTGATCCTGCCTGGGCTCGGGGTCGCCAGGTAACGAAGCCCCCGGCGCCTCAGCGGCAACCGGGGAGGAGCTGGCTAGGTCGGGCACCGCAGCCCGCCCCGGGAACCTAGGCTGACCATGCAAATAGAGGAAGAATACAAGTTGGGTAGTATGTAAAGTTGGATAAGGTAACGTATCTGGATATTGCGAAGGGCGGCATGGCTTCGCGAGCACCATCCCAGGACCGGGAGTGTTGTTCTCCCTTGGGAGCGCCGAGCATCGGGCCGATCCGCCGTGAATCGCCATCGCGCCCAGGTCCCCGGGGGCCCGGGGCCTGGCACCAAAGTGCCGCGGGCGCCCGAGCGCGAGACTTGCGGAATTGGTTGAGTCTGGAGGCTCGGTCTCTTCCGTCTTCCGGATTCGGGGGTCCTCTGTGCCCCCGGGCCCCGTTGGCCTAGGGAGCACAGCGATGCCGCGACGACAGGCTCTACATGATGAACCGTGAGAGCACTTGGCTCGTTCCCTTGTCCGTTCCATGCTGCGAGCCGTTGCGTCTACCACCTCCTAGGGGCCTCTTCGTGGTCGCGACCGAGCGGAGGAAAGGATTGCGCACAAGGAATCTGCCCCCTAGCAGCGGAAAAAACCGAGCCCGAAGCCAACCAGTGCGGGGCACCGCAAGCCGGGGCTTAGACGATGTCCGGGGTTTAGCAGATGGGATACGGTAGCTCGCTGGTAGGGAACAGATGCTTAGGCGCAACACCCGGCCATCGCATGGGCGCGACTCGATTATGCCCCCGGGGGGAGATCGCCACGATCGCGACATAAAGAAAGGATAAGGGCACGAGCCCGGAAACGATAATAAAAGTATTACTATGGAAAGCGAATACACATGGGCCCGGCCTCGGTCAGTGCTGAGGTTTAGAGGCACTTACAGGATGTGTTTTCAGATAATATTTGTGAAGACGCTCCCAGGCTTACCGAGCCCGGTTGGGAAGTTCCGATCACCAGGGAGGGGCCTTCCCTCGGGGGGAAGATTTCATTCCGACCCGTACGAAGATACGGCGGAGATTCGAACCCCAAACCTGAAGTGATCGAGCCCGAACCTGACGCCAAAGATAGCGCTTGAGGCCTTGCTGGTAACGAGCGACGCGGAGCGGAGCGCGCCACCTTCGTCCCTCGAGGAAGTCGAGGTTGTCGAGCTGCATATTGTCGTGGTTGATGTTTGTCGATGTAGCGCTGTACCCGAGAGCCGAAGGAGAGGTCTGGTGACAGGACGGCCCGGTACACCAGGAGGAAATAGGGTCTCCCCGGGACCCCATCTCGGTGTGGTATGAATCGCCCCCAGGACCGCCGGGGAAAGGTCTGCTCTACACATAGTGAGCTGTGAGAGCGTCTGGTTCGTTCCCTTGTCCACCCCATGCTACGAGCCGTGGCGTCGATTATCTCCCGAAGGCGTCGTCGTGGTCGCGCCCGTACTGTGGCTGGATTTGCGCATAACCCAGCCGCCGCATGGGCGCGGCCCGATGATACCTCCAGGGGGGAGACTTGGACTCGCTTCCCTCACGAGCCTCGAGACTGGGGAGAAGCATGTGCTCGGGACCCGGGGGCCCCGGCCAGCGCCAAGAATATGTGTCCGGGACCGGGGGCCCCGGACTGTAATACGGTTTTGATATAAGCCGGGTTCCGGGGGCCCGGGCTTGAATATGGGATGTGAGACGACCTTCCGGAAGCATTCTCGCCGGGGCGGTGCTATCCGGGCTATCGCGCCCTATTCCGGGTGTCGCGTTCCTAGGCTCGCACTCGCCTTGGCGAGGCCGCCCTGGTTCGGCACCCTGGTGTCGGGCCCGGGGCATGGATTCGGGAATCCGTGCCTCGGCTCAACATGTGTCCGGGACCCAGGGGGCCCCGGACTGAAATATGATTTGTTATGTATGATTGATATGTGCCTGGGCACAGGGGCCCGGGTATGGACATGGATCATGTCGGGACAACTTCCCCGGACCCGCCCTTGCCGAGACAATGCTGTCCGGGTTCTCGCGCCCTGTCGAAGCTATTCTGGATCGGGAGTGGGATTCGGACCGTCCGCCTAAGGGCCGGTCGGTCCGAGTCGCTACAACCGGACCGTCCGAACCGCTTCGAGCGCGCTTGGCCTGCTACTGGTTCTGCCGGGACTCGGGCTCAGCTCCCTCGGACTCAGGTCCCTTGAGAGGGAGCGAGCTCTCCGTGACCGGACCGGGGGGAGATATGCGCCCGGGAGCGAGGGGCTCCGACCGGGGCTAGGTCTGCGCTCGGGGGCCAAGGGCTCCAACCGGGGCCAGACATGCGCGCCCGGGAGCCAGGCTCCGACCGGGGCGAGATACGCACGCCCGGGAGCCAGGCTCCGACCGGGGCCAGATACGCACCCGGGAGCCACGTGCTCCGACCGGGGCCAGACATGCGCCCGGGAGCCAAAGGCTCCGACCGGGGCTAGGTCTGCGCCCGGGAGCCAAGGGCTCGGGAGCCAGGCTCCGACCGGGGCCAGATATGCGCCCGGGAGCCACGTGCTCCGACCGGGGCCAGACATGCGCTCGGGAGCCAAAGGCTCCGACCGGGGCTAGGTCTGCGCCCGGGAGCCAAGGGCTCCGACCGGGGCTAGACATGCACCCGGGAGCCAAGCTCCGACCGGGGCGAGATAGGCGCCCGGGAGCAAAGGGCTCCGACCGGGGCCAGATACGCGCGCCCGGGGGCCAAGGGCTTCGACCGGGGCCAGATACGCACGCCCGGGAGCCAAGCTCTGACCGGGGCGAGATAGGCGCCCAGGAGCAAAGGGCTTCGGCCGGGGCCAGATACGTGCGCCCGGGAGCCAAGGGCTTCGACCGGGGCTAGATACGCACGCCCGGGAGCCAAGCTCTGACCGGGGTGAGATAGGCGCCTAGGAGCAAAGGGCTCCGACCGGGGCCAGATACGCGCGCCCGGGAGCCAAGGGCTTCGACCAGGGCCAGATGAGCCAAGCTCCAACCGGGGCCAGACATGCGCCCGGGAGCTAGGCTCAGACCGGGGCTATGTATGCACCCGGGAGCCACGCTCCGACCGGGGCAAGATACGCACGCCCAGGAGCCAGGCTCCGACCGGGAGTAGTTATGCGCCCGGGAGCCAAGGGCTCTGACCGGGAGGAGTTATGCGCCCGGGAGCCAAGGGCTCTGACCGGGAGTAGATACGCACCCGAGAGCCAAGGGCTCTGACTAGGGCTAGATACGCACCCGGGAGCCAAGCTCCGACCGGGGCTAGATACGCACCCGGGAGCCAAGCTTCGACCGGGGTCAGACATGCGCCCGGGAGCCAGGCTCCGACCGGGGCTATGTACGCACCCGGGAGCCATGCTCCGACCGGGAGTAGTTATGCGCCCGGGAGCCAAGGGCTCTGATCGGGAGGAGTTATGCGCCCGGGAGCCAAGGGCTCTGACCGGGGATAGACACGCACCTGGGAGCCAAGCTCCGACCAGGGCTAGATACGCGCGCCCGAGAGCCAAGGGCTTCGACCGGGGCCAGATACGCACCCGGGAGCCAAGCTCCGACCGGGGCCAGACATGTGCCCGGGAGCCAGGCTCAGACCAGGGCTATGTATGCACCCGGGAGCCACGCTCCGACCGGGGCAAGATACGCACGCCTGGGAGCCGGGCTCCGACCGGGGCGAGATAGGCGCCCAGGAGCAAAGGGCTCCGACCGAGGCTAGATACGCGCGCCCGGGAGCCAAGGGCTTCGACCGGGGCCAGATACGCACGCCCGGGAGCCAAGCTCTGACCGGGGCGAGATAGGCGCCCAGTAGCAAAGGGCTCCGACTGGGGCCAGATACGCGCGCCCGGGAGCCAAGGGCTTCGACCGGGGCCAGATACGCACCCGGGAGCCAAGCTCCGACCGGGGTCAGACATGCGCCCGGGAGCCAGGCTCCGACCGGGGCTATGTACGCACCCGGGAGCCACGCTCCGACCGGGAGTAGTTATGCGCCCGGGAGCCAAGGGCTCTGACCGGGAGGAGTTATGCGCCCAGGAGCCAAGGGCTCTGACCGGGATTAGATACGCACCCGGGAGCCAAGGGCTCTGACCGGGGCTAGATACGCACCCGGGAGCCAAGCTCCGACCGGGGCTATGTACGCACCCGGGAGCCACGCTCCGACCGGGAGTAGTTATGCGCCCGGGAGCCAGGGGCTCCTACCGCACGGGCTCAGGTCCCTTGAGAGGGAGCGAGCTCGGGCTCGCTACTGCTCCTGCCGGGACTTCTTGACGCGCTTGGCCAACTTCTGGACAACGCGGCACCCCGTGAGGTCGTGCAAGTCCGTCTCGTGGACGGTGCACCACTTCCGGGCTATGGCCGGCTCGATGCGCTCGGCCAAGCGCTGGACGGCGCGACACTCCGTGATGTCGTGTCGGTCCGTGTCATGGAAGGCGCACCACCCCCGGGCTGCGGCCGGCTTGAGACGCTCGGCCATGCCCTGGACGGCGCGGCACTCCGTGATGTCGTGCCGATCGGTGTCGTGGTAGGCGCACCATCCCCGAGCTATGGCCGGCTCGGCACGCTCGGGTGAGCGCTGGACGGCACGGCACTCCGTGATGTCGTGCCAGTCCGTCTGGTGGAGAGGGCACCACTTCTGGGCTGTTGCCAGCGGTGGCGGCGCGCGTGCGGCCTTTTGCCGCTTACTGCGACCATCACCTCCGCGGGCATCATAGCTCCGGGGGCTGCCCGTAGCCGCCAAGGCGTAGCCCTCGGCTGCCGCCTTGGCCTTCTGGCGCTTCCTCCTGTTCCGCCGTAGCGCGGAACGTGAGAGCTTGCCGTCATCTCCAGGGCCCTGGTCGGGGGCCCCAGGACTTGCGGCAGCGTTCGCGCGCCGCTCGCGCTGCCGCTCGATCGTGACCCTGGAGTCCTCCTGAACCTGCGTCCGGTCCAGCCAGTCGCGGAGGTCGCCATGGCCATTGTCGGCCGGAGGTCCAGGCCACCGGGCTCGCGCTGCGCGCCCCCAGGGAGACGGGGAGCGTGGCAGGCTCATTGCTGAGCTAGCGCCGTCCGGCGGGGTGAAGCCGCCGAGCCCCTCGTTGAAGTTCCGCGGACGATGGCCTCCTGCCATGGAGTGCGTCGGTGTTGCCGGTGTACCACCTGAAAAGGAAACTCCCCCTACCTGGCGCGCCAGCTGTCGGAGGATGGAGCCTCGACGGCGGGAAGTCAGGAGACCCCCCTTTGAGATTCGGCCAGGGGAGTAGTTCTCAGGCGAAGCCGGCGTCAGGGTGCAGAAGAAAGATACGCGAAGGAGACGTAGAAGAAACTGCGGGGTTCGGACCGTCCGAAGCGGGTCCGGACCGTCCGAACCGTAGTGAAGCAGAGAACGAAGGCTGAAGGGTCCGGACCGTCCGAACCGTGGAGATCGCACGGGGAAGACGATGAACAGCGCGCACAAGGGAGACACGAGGATTTATACAGGTTCGGGCCGCTCGGAAGCGTAATACCCTACTCCTGTGTGTATGCTATGTGGAGATGAATGTATCTAAAACGGAGGTTACAGGGTGAATCCTAGCTCGCGGCCGGAGCCGGAGAAGAAGAGCAGTAGCTAGTGAATGAGCTCAGGAGCATAGAGCAGAGATTAGAAGAAGTTCCGTCCTGTTGGCTCCCCTTCTCCCGGTGGCTTGGATCCTCCTTTATAGAATCAGGGGAGTCCACCGTGCCAGCACATGGAGAGAGAGTGAGTTTCTGGAGAGTTCTCCGGTCCTCCCCTCCGCCTGCAACGCCCACGCCGGAGTTGGAGGGATGTCCAGTCGCTCCCGTCCGCCTGCGACGCCTGCGCCAGAGTTGGTACTGCTCGTCTAGTCACGCTCGGTCAGCACGTCGCCGTGAGCGGATGGAGCATGGAGATGGGACGGCGCCTGCCTCCGCTGCCGGGGCGTGGACATCCGGAACCTTCTTAGTCAAAAAGCGCTTTGCCTGCACAGGGTGCGGGCCCCACGGGTGGTTGGAGAGCTGACGCCCACACGTGGCAGAGTAGTAGTCAAGTTGGTCCGCCGAGTCCTTCGGGTGGATCGGCCCCTGGAGCCGTGGCGATCGGCACCTGAGGTCGAGTCGGTCGGCCTCGGGCCCCGGGCCCCGGGCATCGGCATCCGGGACCGGGGGATCGGCACCCGGGACCGGGGGATCGGTGCTTGGGCCCGGGAGTGTAGCCGCTGGAGACAGCGCCCCGGGGACGAGCCCGGGGCCGACGGCGATGACGCCCCGGGGACGAGCCCGGGGCCGATGGAGAGATGACCCCCCGGGGAACTGACGTGGCCAATGACCCACGCGTCCCCAGGGCATGTGGGACCCCTTGTCCTATTTCGCCGACAAGCAGTGTGAAAGAGAAACGATTTGTGAAACACTCCTGTACAGAGAAAATGAGAAGAGAAAAACAATAAGAGAAGAGGATGATCTTATATTTGATGATAAAGGAAAAGAAGATTGAGAATATATGAACCATCAACCTTTTGAAAATTTTTTTTGAAGAAGGCCTTCAGAACTTCAGAATTTTGGAGCCTGAAGTAAAGAATAAACAAAAAATTGATAATGAATAAGGATGCCATAAATTATGTCTAGCAAGTATGCGTTGCGAAAAAAAGAGACAAATTGAATATATTATGGGCTGACCTTTGCAACAATAGAATTAAGTATTGACAGATCTTCTAAGTTGTGTTTGCTACGTAGCATTTGATTTAGTATAATGATCCTTATTTTTGGAATGTCATCAACATTAAAAACTGTTTCCAGAGCAACCCTAGGGCCCCAGTTTTGCATGTACATCATGACCCCTAAGTCCTTGCTAGAAAAAATGAAGTCAGAAATTCTCAATTGTGTGTTTGTTTTTTGACATAACATAGAGGAGAAAACATATGTTAGTGCACAAAAACAATAGATATACTTACTCAGTAGTTTGTTCATGTGGTCTTTGATATTCAGTATCAAACTCAGCAAAATTTATCTTTGACCGATTGACATATTCCAAAAATGCAGCAATAAAGTTCTTGATCTGCAAACGTGGCATATGTTGAGGTGGTGATTAAATTTCAGACTAAATGTACAGCTATGTTTAGAAAAAAATATATATGAGGATGCCTGAAATAAATAACAAAAGGTGGGGACTAACAATTTTAGTCTTGATTTCCTTATGATATGTGTGCTCTTCTGTATGCAATGAGTCAAGGAAAACAAATTTCCTGTCCTTGATGTTAACGATGAATAAAAACCAGTGATCTTCATGGATAATAGGGAACTGAATCTGCAGAAAATAATAATGGTATAAATATTCATGCAAACATGGGGTGTGAAAAAAGTGGGAAAAAATTAAGATCGGTGCTATGTATGAGCAAATTTAGAAACCGTCAGAACAGTAATTAAGCATGTGTTTCCTGGGAGAAAAAAAGAACATACCATTTCTGATGATTGCAGCGATTTGACTTTATGAGCACACCTAAACTCATGTTCCACTTTGTGTGATTTGAAGTCTTTTTCGCTGCTCAAGAAATGACCCTAACAAAATACATAAACAAGAAAAAGGAATGAAGTGATATTTAACTAATAAATACTAAGGAAAAAATAGGAGAGACCTAAACAAAATTAGAAATGTGAGCTTACCCCAGCAGTGTTACAGAAGTAGTGCTTCTTGGACTTAGATGGGTGATGATCCAAGAAATGGAGCCGGCAGAAAGAATTGATTACAAAATTGTCTACTTTCCCATCAACCTTTAGAGAATGTCCTAAACATGAGAATGTGACATATGGGAATCCTTCACGATTCAATTTGATAGCCTTCAAACTACACAAATTCAAGAGAAAATAACATAGAGTGATAAACCATGTGAATTGTTAGAACAAAAAAGTTTGCATAAACAGAGAAAGAAAAAGTACCTGCTGTATTGGCCTCTTGACATAGTGATAATGGTGTCGTAATAGGACTTGTCAACTCTTGACACATGAAACTGATTGCTCCCACTAACATATGGATATTTTGTAAATTTGCTGCCTACTACTTGCCTCCTTTTTCCATAAGCTGGCATCATGTAGGTTGATGATTCGGTTTCACCAGTGCTGTTTGCTTCATGAATGACATTGTGATCCAGAGGTTGAAGAGCACGAATAGGTGTCATGTAAAATGGCCCAACTTCAGCACTTGTAGGATTCCTGACAAAATTGACATTGTCTCCCATAGATCTTTTCTGGTTGTAAAGTCTTTTAGCTTTGATGCACACATCAATGCATTTCCGATCATAACTTTCACCGGATAATGCTAATGCCTCAGGTGTGACCTATGATAAAAAAGAGAGGTATATTCAAAAAATATCTCAAAGCTAGTTTTGAGGACTAGACATGCTTTTACTAGCTGACAAACTGAGAAAATATAAATCGATAAACTATACATAAATGTTTTTAAAATCTCCAAGAACCACTTCATTGATATGTTTAGATAAAGGTATGCTCAGATAAAGAACAAGAAAAAGATAAAAAAATGTTACCAGATCAACAAATTCCTTGTTAGTAGAAGCGACAACAATAGGACTCCTCACTGTATTCTGAACTAGAGGTGATATGTTGGTGCAATGTGTCTCCTGCATTGAGAAATAACAAATAACATAAGCAAAGGATAAGAGATAAACAAAATAAAGGAAAAATTTTGGATAAAAAAGGATTTCCTTATGACATACCTTGAGAAGTGAATGTGGTGCCAACAAAATTCGGCAATCATCACTATTGGCAAGGTTTGTTGTGTTATTCAAAATGTGTTGAGCAAAGGTTATGTCTTCAAGACAATGTGTGTGTTCTTTGGCTGTAGGTTTAGTTGGGTGTGAAACATCTTTTGCCACTAATTTGCTACTATTTTCAGGTTGGCGGGATAATTGTTCATGTTGCTCTTCTCTATCTAATTCGTCAATGCCAAGGGAGAAGGATGGAGCTTCTAATGATGCTAGATTGTTTGGTATGTAGTGGCGTATGCACACAATGTCTGTACATTTATTAGGTTCAGCTTGAGATGGGTTCCCTAAGACAAGTTAAAACAAAATAAAATATGTTTTGATCAAGCTGGTTATGAATAAAACAAAAAAAATAAGAAAGTAAAAATTAAAAAACATACTGATTGGCAATAGGGGTATGGAAACCATTTCAGAAACTTTCTGTCTCTGGGTGCAATCGACCATAAACTCTGAGGAGGGGTAAAAAAGGATGCACAATAGAATAAACCTCAAAAATGTTTCCTTCCAACCACACATATACTAGCAGATGTGTTATCTATTCAAAAATCTGCAGAATTATGCAGAAGCATGCAGCATTCTATGTATGGAAAAATCTCATCCATGAAGTTATCAGCGTCCTCATGTAAAAAAGGGTTTTCTAAGTCCAAGCTTATACACTATGCATGATTAGAAACAAAAGATTCAGCAGTGGTAATTGATGATCTGATGTCACTATGTCAAACGAAAAAAATTCAGCAACAAAACATTTCCAGTTTAAGTAAAATACCAACAATTTTTAGGTAAGCCTATCTCAGGAATTCTGATAACATAGGAAATGAATGATGATTCATGAATCATCTAAAGATAGTTAGCTAAACTCTTCAAGCTCATACATCTAACTACGTAAACCACTACATTCAGAAAATTAACTAAGGGCCAACAAGAACAAAACTAAACATTACAAAGTTACCATGCTCCTATCCATATACAGAATTAACCTCGTGCTCTCACAAAGGTTTTAGCCGCCTAACTCATGAAATTCTGCAACAATGAGGGGATAATCAACCCAGTCCTACCAGAATTTAGAATAATCCCATTCCAACAGTACACATATTTCCACGCCTTTGCAAACAGCCACAAAGATCAAATTTAACATCTGCAGGCTGATATTTGCTAACAGAACATTGACCCTTACACATGAGAGCTATGATTTTACGGGAAAACAAAGTAGGAAAAACACAGCCCATTAACAGATCTAATTAAATTCACGCATAAGCATTGTCAAACAACAACATAATTAAATCCCCATGGAAAATATAAGCAAAAAACTATGCTGACTAACCTTGGAGATCGATTTGGTGTTGTTGTTGATTGCTGGCACAGAAATCAATGCTCCAGCAACGAGATCCAAGAGAAAACAATTGGAAGCCTTGCCCACCGGCGACAGAATACCCATGGCTGCATCACCGTGCTTCGCGACCAGCTCCGTTCGAGCCTCACTGACAACAGCAGGGACGACCGTGGCTACCTCTCGGACCGCCATGTGTACAAACATCCTTCCCTCGCCGTCGCCCATCGGCAAAAGGGCGTGAGGCTTGGGCGCACCGTACGCAGGAGAAGACACCTTCGTAGCCTTGCTGCGTGCCATCACTGACGACGCCGATTGAAAACGATTTCACAGCGGAGTTAAAGACGACGTCTGCCGGGGAAGACGCCTTCGTAGCTGTGCTGCGCGCCGCCACCGACAACGACGCCAATTGAAGACAATTTCACAGCGGAGCTGCACGTCGCCAATTTCTCCCTCTTCTACTGAATTCGTCAATGACAAAATGGTCAGAATAACAAATTTTGAAACAGTACTAGGGCGCGTGGGTGGCTAATAGGGGGGCACGCAGACACCGGGAGGAAAAAAAGATTTCTCCACTAGTTGGGCCGCCCTGGATTGCACGAACACGGGGGCCAATGTCTCTCTTGTTGGGCCGTGCTTTTGGGAGAGATACATTTCGGCCTGGGTCTCCCGCATGAATCTTGAAGACATCCAATGGTGAAAAAATTCAGCTGACAAACAAAGAAAAAACAGCAGGGAGATGTGTAGCAAATTCCTTAGTTAATTCTCTGAATGTAGTGGTTTACATAGTCAGATGTATGAGCTTGAAGAGTTTAGCTAACTCTCTTTAGATGATTCATGAATCATGATTCATTTCCTATGTTATCAGAATTCCTGAGATATGATTACCAAAAAATTGTTGATATTTCACTTAAACTGGAAATGTTGTGTTGCTGAATTTTTTCGTCTGACATAGTGACATCAGATCATGAATTACCGCTGCTGAATCTTTTGTTTCTAATCATGCATAGTGTATAAGCTTGGACTTAGAAAACCCTTTTTTACATGAGGATGCTGATGACTTCATGGATGAGATTTTTCCATACATAGAATGCTGCATGCTTCTGCATAATTCTGCAGATTTTTGAATAGATAACACATTTGCTAGTATATGTGTGGTTGGAAGGAAACATTTTTGAGGTTTGTTTTGCTGTGCAGTATTTTTGGTTGTAGTGTTGCATATTGTTACATGGGGTAGTATAATTTTAGGATTTTTTGGTCCTCTTCCTATTCTATTACCTGGGAGATTATGATATTTGTTTTCTATCAGGTGTCAGAGTCTTAATTATGAATGTTGGCTGTTGATTATATATTGTGTTTGTTTTCTGTATCGAGATCCTGATTAGATTATTTAGTCTTTGACACATGTTTTTGTCATAGGACATCGTCTTGACTCATGCTGGATGTGAACCTAGTGATTTTTTATCGAGTGGTTAAGATAACGACGACATTGTTGTACTGAAAAAGGTATATACGTCTTTCATTTTCATCTTTTGTTTTTTTATGATAATTTTTTGTTGTATATTCATCTTAAGTTTATGATATTTGTTTGTTTAATGTAGAAGTATAAATCCTTGAAGAGGAAGTATCACAAACTCGATGAACTCGTTGCAAATGCAAAGCTATTTTTTCAGTTTTTGTCATTGCTTTAAAACACACCACCATGTCATGTTCTTTTAGAGTACACATTATAACTCAAATATAGGCTTTTTTTAAGTTCATCAATGGCTTTTTTTTTACACTAGAAATCCAAAGCTGATGTTGTGGAAGCAGTGGATCATGGTGCAGTAGGTTCACTTTTCAAATCTATCCTCGAGAACCCCATGCATTCCCCTTCTCTTGATGTGGTAAATATATAATTTTATATATTAGTTTTGTTATTTTATGATAATAATGTTATGTCCCTCTATTTTTCGAGCAAGGATGCAAAATACTTTGTATTTTTTGTTTCTTTTTAGGCCAAGGATGGGATTGTTTCTGCTCTTGACCATTTTCATGAACAACATTCAAGAAGATTTACATCAAGCCTTTAGGATTTGGCGAATGTGTTTGCCAATCCACTTCTAGTTAAAAGAACAATGGACCTCCAAGCAAGCCCTACCAAGAATCAAGCTAATGCAATAGAATGTAAACACACATCCAACCAACACAACACCGAAAAATGTTCTAAATCAAAATTAGAGATACAATCGGATGGAGGGACAATAAAGTTGGATAGTCATGGCTCATAAGGATTATCAGCTTCAATTGACGAGAGAACAACCTAGAAGATATCATCATCCAATGGTTCTAGTTTCTATCTCTTTATTTCACATTGAATTTTTATTTCTTCTTTTTAAATGTTAACTAACCTAGTGATCTAATGGCTTTAGTTTAAATCCATGCTGTCATCACAGTCATCGTTTTTTCCTGAGTTTGTCAACACTAATAGCATTGAGTTTTGATTTTTTTCAAATTGAATGATATCTATGAATATCCATTTTATGCCATTTTTCATGTTGCATTTGTTGCTCCTTCAGCTCCACCAATTTAATTTTTAATATTTTTTTTGCACATGCCTGATAGTTCTATTTTTTTTAGTAAACATCCAATGAAAGAGCAACCTCCAGACCTAGGCTATGTGTTTCATCTTTATTTATTTTTTTTATTTCTTCTGTTTTGCCTTTTACACAAATTCTGTCTTTTATAAGAAAAACTTTTTAGTAATTTAGTTAACATCAACAGGGTCTGCAACTTCCAAACCTATGTGGGATTGTACACCTGTATATGACAAGTCCCCAAATGACTTAATTGTGACATCATTTGCTAGTCAAGGCCCTATTCAGGAACTAGAATTCAAAGAATGTGAAGGTGAATCACCCCCTGTCTTGCAAGGTCCTAAACCCTAAACCTATAATTTGTGTACCTTTTTTTATTTTCTCCTTTTCATTCTGCATCCTTTTTTACACCTCCTCAGAGTTTATGGTGGATTGCACCTAGAGGCAGAAAGTTTCTAAAATGGTTTCTGTACCCCTATTGTCAATTGGTATGTTTTTCAATTTTTACTTTCCTATTTTTTTGTTTTATTCATAACCAGCTTGATCAAAACATATTCTATTTTGTTTTATCTTGTCTAAGGGAACCCATCTCAGGTTGAACCTAATAAATATATAGACATTGTGTGCATACGCCACTACATACCAAACAATCTGGCATCATTAGAAGCTCCATCCTTCTCCCTTGGCATTGACCAATTAGATAGAGAAGAGCAACATGAACAACTATCCCACCAACCTGAAAATAGTAGCAAATTAGTGGCACAATATGTTTCACACGCAACTAAACCTACAGCCAAAGAACACAGACATTGTCTTGAAGACATGACCTTTGCTCAACACATTTTGAATAACACAACAAACCTTGCCAACAATGATGATTGCCGAATTTTGTTGGCACCACATTCGCTTCTCAAGGTATGTCATAAGGAAATCCTTTTTTAACCAAAATTTTCCTTTATTTTGTTTATCTCTTATCCTTTGCTTATGCTATTTGTTATTTCTCAATGCAGGAGACACATTGCACCAACATATCACCTCTAGTTCAGAATACAGTGGGACTCCTATTGTTGTCGCTTCTACTAAAAAGGAATTTGTTGATCTGGTAACATTTTTTTATCTTTTTCTTGTTCTTTATCTGAGCATACCTTTATCTGAACATATCAATGAAGTGATTCCTGGAGATTTTAAAATCATTTATGTATAGTTTATCGATTTATATTTTCTTAGTTTGTTAGCTAGTAAAAGCATGTCCAGTCCTCAACACTATTAGCAAAATTTAGTCATGTACTCAATGCTTAGGGTACAACCTAAGCACCGAGTTAAATTTGATAGATATACAAATTTGTTGTTGTGTTAGTTTGCCTTCTACGTTCTGCATCAGAGATAGGTATCTAATTTGTTTTTGTAGCATAAATAATCCTAAAGTTCAAACTATGGATCTTAGTCCCAGCTGTAGGAACCTTTTTTTGAAAAGCCGTTTTGTAAACTACTGGTGACTTAGATATCTTAGAAAATCCAAACATCAAGTTTGTTATTCCTAAGTTTTGTCTAAATTTCAGGTAAAATTTCTTAGTCAATTTCTTAGTTTGGTCACATACTCAGTTTTGTTAAAATTTCATCTAGCAGTATTAAATTTTCAGAATGCCTAAGTTTTGTTAGCACCAATTTTGATTAGTTCACAAGTTCATAAATACCTAGAAAGTTTAGAGAAAACCAAAGTTACGTCTTCTACTAGATATATTTGGTTTTGCTTCAGGTCAATCTTGCTGTAAAAGTTGGCCAAGGGAGATGAACTTTGTGTAATTTGGTAGTTCTGAAACTTTTTTGTAATAATTGTACACAATGTCTGGTGTGTTTTGTGTGAGAAAAGAGATTCGATGACATCTCTTAGCACAAAGAGAACTTCTGGAGTTTTCATGTTCCCGTTCTGGTTTTTTCTAAAAAAAGACTTCTTCTAGTTTTAGATTAGTTTGTATTTCTATTTCTAATAATAGAAATAGGATCTCAGAGAAAAAATCATTATGTTTTTTCATGGGTTATATGAAACATGTGGTTATCATCACTGCAGCCATCGAGCTGAAGAAATGTGGCAATTTTTGTGTTCTCCAGTCTTGTGGAGGCCATGGGCCCCGGGTACCTCATGGGAAGCTTTGTGGCCACTCGGATAGAGGATGGGCCTAATATTACAATTAGGGATATGACAGGACTCGGAGCACATTACCTTGTATGATAAGAAAAGGGATATAGTCCTAGCTGGGTACGTTGTATTCCTAAAAGAAAATCCCTTGGTCGTAGTCCGACTGGGACTCCTATCATGTAGCCTTGCCTCCTCGGTATATAAGGGGAGATTGGGGGCCTCCTGAGGGCAGAACAGAATCTCACCAGAGAAATCTCAAAGGCAATACACCACAGCTGGAAGTAGGGTATTACCTCACATCGAGTGCCTGAACCAGGATAAATTGTTTTGTGTTCCTTTGCAGTCCATCAAGTTTAGGTCTTACGAATAGCCTCATATTATTATTGCCGATATAAAACATCGACAATTGGCGCGCCAAGTAGGGACTTCGTCGAGATCATCTTCATCAAGCCTGATGGATTCAACCACTAGAGTCGACGGCGTCAAATTATTCCCCGGGCAAACAATCAGCTTTGGGAGCCTCGACTTCGTCGCCAACAAGTTCGGCAACCTCACCCTGTCCAACTTGGACTTGATTCAATCAGCCAGAAACCACGCCGACTTTGTGCCAGTCGGCCTACTCAACGCTGCAGCAATCTTCAGCGACATGCGCCATGGGCGGTCTCCAAGTTGCTCGGGTCCAGGACAACCTCTTTATTTCGGTGTTCGACTCGGACTCGGCCTTGAGCTGGCCGAGATTGGGCTAAGAAAGGAGGAGATCGTCAATCTCCCGTTCGGACTCGGCAACGCCGCGGATAGTTCCAATCTGACACCGTTGTAGCAGACCCAATCTCCTAGAGTACAACTCGGATACGGCCTAGAGCCACTCGAGATTGGATCTAGGGATGTCAGAGTTGTAATTACCCCCCTCAACTACTCTGACTCCAACTCCTAGCTCGGACAGCAGCCTCAAGAAGCTTCTATCCCACCACGCGAAGTCTTTATGTCGTCCAAGGGCTTAACTCATACTCAGGAGGCACGCTGACTATGCGACCAGCAAAAGGAGGAGGCCCGCCGACTGCGTGAATAACAAGAGGAAGATGCAAGACGCTTGCAAGCCGAGCGCGATGCTTGTAACGACAATCTACGCAAGGCTAGGCGGACAGCTCAACAGGAGATCCTCCAAACCCGAGTTGGCGACCACACATCTTTGTGACTCCACAGTAGAACGTCGTAGCCGCACCTATGCTACTCGACACCTTGCAATTCGGGCCCGACCACCAGGCCACCCAGACCATCGCAAGGATCAAAGCAATGATTACGCTGTAGCATGTTAGCAGCGACAATAGTCGGGAGATACACTCATACCATTCAATAGGACGACATCAGAAATGGCGATCTCATCTGCCTTAGCATGGCGCCGCGCAGCTGGCTCCAGTCAGCCTCACTCGAGGTCGCACCATGTGTCACTTGGCAATCAAAATGATGATCGATGGCGGCGCTATCAAGACAACCGCTGTGACAACCGAGATGCCCGAGGACGACTACGGCGATCTCCATCAAGACATCAACGCCAGACACCAGGAACGTGAGGAAGATGAGTGCCGCCGATAGGAAGACGAGCATGAACGTTTTGGCCTCCACCATGAGCGATTTCACTGCCGCAGTCAGAGTCGGAGCCATCATCTAGATGAAGGGGTACCAGCGTTCACCCACGAGCTACTACAAGTCGACTGGGATCAAAAAGTATGATGAGAAGACCAACCTCGAGTCTTGGCTCACAGTCTACACTTTGGTGATCTGTGCAGCCAGAGATGATCACAAGGCCATGGCTAATTACCTCCCGGTCACCCTAGCGACTCGGCGAGGACATGGCTGACAGGACTGCCTAGGCGATCAATTAGTTCCTGGGAAGAACTCCGAGAACGCTTCATCACAAATTTCCAAGGAACGTATGAGAGGCCGTCTTCCGAGTACGATTTGTATCAATGCCATCAGAGGAAGAACGAGTCGCTCCGTGATTTCATCAAGAGGTTTTCTGAGAAAAGGAACTCGATTCCAAAGATCAAGGACGAGGTCGTCATCACCGCCTTTCCACAAGGGGTCAAAGACACCCCGTTCATTGCCAAGTTCACTCGGAAGCCACCGACTTCTGTCAAAGCTCTATTTGACATGGCCAATAAATATGCCGACTCGGCCGATGCCGTTGCTGAGGCCCTGACGACAAGAAGGAGAACCCTCGACAGAAGGAAAGAAAGATGCGGACGACGCAGCACAGACTAAGTCCGGCAATCGCAAACGCAAGTCGGATAATATCGTAGTGGCCATGGAGCATAGTTGGCGGCGACCCCCAAGGACGAACGAGTACCAGAAAGTCATGACTGGCCATGCCCTTTCCACCCAAAGGGGAAGCACACGGCTAAGAACTGCTTCATGCTCAAGAAGTTTGCTTCGGAGCAAACATCAATATCTGGCAATACCAAAGACAAGGACAAGCCAGATTCGGGCGCAGCCGGCGACTACCAAGACCTCAGGCTGAGCTCAACCACATCTTTGGAGGGCTGTCTGCATACGAGTCCAAGAGAAAACAAAAGCAACACGCGAGAAGTAAACTCGGTCTCAATAGATGCCCCCTAATACCTGCGTTGGTCAGAAACAGCAATCACCTTTGACCGCGCGGATCACCCCAACCGAGTCACTCATCCAGGGCGATATTCACTTGTCTTGGACCTGGTCATTAGGAGTATCAAGTGGAAGAAGGTTTTTATCGACAGAGGAATCACTCTTAACATTCTATTTGCCAAGATGCTCGACGAGATGAAGATTCCTCGATCCAAGCTACGGCCGAGTACAGCTCCCTTCGATGGGGTAATCCCTGGCCTCTCCTCCACTCCACTCGGACAGATCACTCTGCCAGTCACTTTTGGTACGTGGGAGAATTTTTGCACCGAGAATATCTGCTTCGAGGTTGCCGACTTCGAGACAGCGTATCACGCTATACTCGGACGGCCTGCACTAGCCAAATTGATGGCAGTGCCGATTATACATACATGGTGCTAAAGATGCCAGGACCAGCAGGAGTACTTTCCCTGTGCAGCGATGTCAAGCAAGCCTTCACCTGCGATAAGGAGAGCTGCGAGCTGGCCCAATCTCAAGAAGTGGCAATCGGATGGAACAATATCGACTATAGCCACAATATCTGCAAATGAGGATTACCAAGTTCTGGCGAAAAAAGTAGCCAAGTCAGGAATTTCAATGGATTCAGAAACAAAAAAAGATCCCCTGGACCCTTCTGACCCCACCAAGACTACGCTTATGGAGACCGGACTCGACCTCAAATATGAAGACGAGCTCATCACTTCCTTTAGGCGAAAACAGGGATATATTGCTTGGAAACGTTCCGACATGCCTGGTGATACTACCAGGGAGTGATCAACTATTCCCCTCAACATCAAGCCGAACACTATAACCAGTCAAGCAACGACTACGGTGCTCCGCACCAAGACCGGAAAGATGCTATTCAGGAGGAAGATTACCCAAGCTCCTTGCAGACACGGGTTCACAAAGAGAATCTATCACCCGGATTGGCTGGCACAATCTAGTCTTGGTCCGGAAGAGACTAAGCACCAATTGGGTATGTGCACTCGACTATACCTGAAAGTGCATCTAACCCCTAAGTGGGTTTGGTGGATTAAATGATAAAGTGGTTAAGGACTATGAGTTTTATCGAGAATTGTACAGAGAATTAGTTACCTAGGTTGCTTGTTGTGGTGCAATGGAACCCCACAAAGACATGACGCAAAACGGCGAAGCGACTCGGAGGTTTATTTTAACATTTTTGAATTTTCTTTTTGAGTCGAGATAAAAAACCGTACTTCAAGAGGGGTTGCAGCAGTGTTCAAGACAAATCAAGTGCTTAAGATCCCAAAAAGCTGAGGAGTTCCATCACTTTGCACAACACATACACTTGGATGGGCTAGTTTTAAGTCGGGGCTCGAGGTTCCTACCCCTGGGTCGGAGCCCAACCAACCTTCTCGGCTAGAGACTAAGTGTTGGCCGGAGTCCTACCCCTGGGTCGGAACTCCTGCGTCAAAATCTATGAGTAACGGACTAAGACGTAAGCCATTCCTATAAAGCTCAAACTTCTGTTTCTAGCCTGGAGCCATGCCACTTCATTCAACTGTCTCCTAGCCTCTCCTAAGGTTCTTTGAGCTCTCCCAAACTAGTTCTAGTGCATCCTTTGTTGATTCTTGTGAGGATCTAGTGGGAAATGAAGTGAATTTTATTGACAAAAGGCTAGGAGGATCTTGTGCACTTGAGGAGACGTGGATTGTGCTTGAAACTTATTTCTTGGAGGAAACCTCCTAGACGCGTTAGGCGTCGCCCGCGAGCTTACTCTGTTGTGGATTGTCACCAGAAAGTTTGTGAAGATAATCTCGCCTCCGCAAGGAAAAGAGTAAATTCTAGGGATACCAAGTGATTTCTGGTCGTGCTTGGTGAGCAAGGGTCAATTGAGACCTAGGCTCTTTGGAGCTCCTCAATTAGGAGGGAAGACATAGGATCTTTTGATCCTAACTTCGCGGTAAAATCTTTGTGTCTCCATTGTGTTTTCTCATTATTGCCTTATTTTGTATCCTCCCTTGTCAGAAATTTATTCTCCTACCCTATTACTATGTATCACACTTGATCTCTATAAAATTTATCCATTTGAAGTGTCTGTAGAGTCAAGAACTCTAGTCGGAACCTCCGGTGTTCTTGGCCGGAAACCTCCAACCAGCCCTCTCGGCCAGCCAGAGAGAGCTGGATCAGAACCTCCTACCATTTTGGTCGGAGGTTCCTACCAGAATTTTACCGCTGCATTGAGAAATTTTTTAGGACGCCTATTCACCCCCTCTGGTGACATCACGGGCTTTCAATTGTATTAGAGCCTAAACTCCTAATAAGCTTAACCGCTTCGAGTTGATCTGAAGATGTCAACCGAGAAGGTGGTGACTTATTCACGGAGTTCAAGAAGACGGAGATGGCTCGTTACTAGCAAGTACAGGGTGGAAGAAAGGGAGCTGCCTTTGACCTTGATTACAACAAGTTTATCCCCTCCCCTAGCAATTCATCTCCGTGCCTTCTGGACCGCTCCCCATTTGCGGGACATTCTATAGCGCATAAGATGAAATTGGCCATTCTAATCTCGTTGCATCTAAGTGTTTGGAGATATGTATGCACAGGTGTGAACGGATGCGCTCCGAAGGAAGGAGAGGAACCTACACAGGCTCAAGAGGCTCTCATCATCACCACAATGCTCAAGCCCAAGTGTCATCCTCAACCCTTGCAGTCCCAAGGAATTCAACAACGGTGACAACTTGAGAAGCCAAGGAGATTTGGGATACGCTTCAATTGCGCGCATAAAGGATTCCCCGCAGCTGCGAGAGTCGAAGTTCGATTGAAGTGTCGATTTGTTATACCAATCGGCAATAAATATATGCCGTGTAGTCGGCGGATGTAAACTCGCGTGGATTGCAAAGGAACACAGAGGGATTTTATACTGTTCAGGCACTCAATGTGAGAATACCTACGTTCCATTGTATGTATTACCTTTGAGGAACTATACGTGGTAGTTCTGTATGCACTTGTGTGCACCTCTGAGCTATGAGTGCTCTTCCGCCTCATGGCGCCCTCCTGCCCCTCAATATATACTGGGGACAGGGTTACAAGGTAGGAGTCCCCATCGGATTACGACTAGAGACTCTCCCCTTAGAGAATATAACGCACCGACTAGGACTGTATATCCTTTCTATACAAGGCGAAGTCTGCCGAATCTAGCTATATCTCTAATTATCGAGGCTAGGCCCATCCTCTATCCGAGTGTGGGCACCATATGCTTGTCATGAGGTACCCGGCTGGCCCATGGCACCCACATTGGGAGACAACTTGGTGGTCGTGATGGAAGACACACGAGACGCCACAAGAGATGTAAGATCACATGATGTATATTTGTCAAATTAAAATCCGTGGTCTTGGTGGATGACAATGACCGATCATGTGGTCTCAAGAGGCTTCTCCGCGACGATCGCCCCAAATCCCACCTTGACCTCATCCGGGAGATGAAGAAATTTAAGAGACTCACCCCAAGCGATGATTCTCTCACAGTCATCTCACATGAGTTACTTAGAGGAGGAAGCCAGGAGTAAAGCAACTTGCCAAGAATGCCGCAATCGCCAAGAACAAGAACTCGCCTTGAAGGCAAGAGAGAGAGCAAGCCTTCAAAGAGACTCTGAGAGTGAAGATTGAAGACTCTTGCTCTGTGGTGAGAGAAAGTTCAACATTCTCTTCGTCGAGGCAGTTCGGCAAGAATAAGAAGGAGGATGACAAAGGAAGGACGTAATCCAAGCGGGGTGCTACGAATGCAAGGAGTACGCGCCATTTCATTGCCGATTGCCCCAGCTCAAAAGAACAAAGGTGGCAACCAAGGTGGTAAAGAAGAAAACCGACGGCATGCTCACATTGGAGATGAATGGTTCTAGCAATGATAAGGACGACGACAAGGAAGAAGGCGGAGAAGAGGGCGTACCACAATGCTATCAAGTCGTCGTCGGGTTCGAGGAGCGTCTCTTCGACAACATTACAGCGACGACGATCACTACTGAGCCACTTGCCTCACTGGCACAAGCGCGAAAGGTAACCTCTCCATCCAAATCTCCTCAAATTCGATGATGATGATCTTAGACCAGATAATGTGAGGATGATATAGGATGAATGTTCAAAGGTTTAGCAAGCGACCATGAATATACCACATTTGGCAAAGCTTAAGGTATTGGAGGTAAAGAAAGTCCCTCGAAAGGTAAGAGGACTTTCATCCTTGAGAAGGATTGGAGGATCAAAACCTTGCCCTAGAGGAAGAACTTGGCTAATGACGAAGGGAAAAATGAGGAATTGTCAAAGAGCTCTTCTCTTGGTCAATGATTCAATGGCTAATCTAAAGGAGTGTGACTTAGAAACACTTCAAGAAAACCTTGTGAAAGTGGATCAAGATCCACAAGGCTCTTGAAGTGCAATTTTGACACTCTTGGAATAGAGCCACCACCTCAAATGACACCAAGATCTCCAATCTACACAAGCAACGGATGTGCAAAATTACTTATAATTATGAGGATGCATATGCTACTAACCTTGAAGCTTTGGAGTGCGCTTAAGAAGAGAATGAGCGGTTGGGTACTTGGTAAGTTTGGATATTTGAAAACGTATCCATCCAAGGATGCCCTCTACAAAACCCTCATTACACCACTCTAACAAGAAACAACTATGCCTTGGGCTGCTCTTCCCCATGAAAGTTAGACCATTTAGAAGGACCATGGTCCATGGAAGCAATGCATCTGCAGTTCGTAAAAGAAGGTATTATCATCGCAAGCCGAGGTGGTGGAGTTAAAAAAGTTCCCTTGGTAGTCTGAGGGGCCGGAAGCTCCGACCATAGTGGTCCGGAGGTTCCGACCAAGCCTCTTGGCCAGGCGAGTAAGGCTAGTCGGAGTTCTGACGAAGGGTCGGAGGTTCCGGCCAGCTCTCTTAGGCAGACCGAGAGTCTGTAGGAGGCTCCAACCAAAAATTGGTAGGAGGTTCCGACAACAACCTAGACAGACAGAAAAGAAGACTGGTAGGAGCTTCGACCCAAATGGTAGGAGGCTCTGACCAGGAGAAAACTGTACTATGAGTCATATGAGATTACAAGGATCACCGCAGAGGGTGAATGATTGCTAATTCTTGGTGATCGCTATGAAGAGTACAGGGCATTTATGTGTGGATCGCGCCAAGGCGCTTATGACTAATGTTAAGGACCAAACTTAGACAAGTTGTACCTAAATCTCAAGCTTGATTTCTTTTGTAGCATACTACTTCGGTGGATCGAGTTGGGTTATCGTGAAGCAGAGCACCAACCACATGAATGGGAGAGAGAGTATGTTGCAACTCTTGATGAGAATGGAGGAGATCATGACATTGTCTTTGAGATGATCGTAACGGGCGAAGGTTAATGGTCTAGGTTAAATTGCCACATCTCCAACAATCTATCTCTCTCTAATGTTCTTCTCGTCAGTCCTTAAGCTACAATTTACATATCAGTGTCTCAATTGTGCAAATTGGCTATAGCTATATTGCTTATTTACGAGACGAGTATTACGTCTTTAACAAGAGATATAATTCCGTCGCATTCAAGGAAAGAACGTTAAAGGAGATTTATTCTAGTGACTTTGACCTAATAAAGTGAACCCGGAGGCTTGCTTGATTGCAAATCCTCAATGGGGTGGCTTTGGCATCGAGGCTACCCATGGGACATAAGGTAACTTATCAAATCTCCTAAATGGGGAACACAATCACTCGGTTATTCTAACGTCACATTTGAGAAGATCATTGTTGTAGCACTTTTCAGCCGGTTAAGCAAGTTGGGATCCACATCCCGTAAAAGAAAATCATTATGACTATCTCAAGACCATTGGAAACTACTTCACATGGATTCTTCGGTCCCGTGCCCTACCTAAGCATCACAGGTTAACAAATATGGGCTCGTAATTGTTGATGATTTTTCTCGCTAGGTTCTTTTTGCAAGATAGAGTGAACCCAAGAATTGCAAAAATTCGCAAAGCGAGCCCAAACGATGTCGAGCTCGAAGATCAAGAGAATTTAGGAGCGACAATGGGGGAGTTCAAGAATACTCATAGTGGAAGGAATTCCTTGATGATGAGGGGATTAAGCACGAGTTCTCTGATTCTATATGATCCAGCTTCAAATGAGTGTGGAGTGGAAGAACTGGTCTCTTTCGAGATGGCAGTGAGCTATGCTAGATAAATACAAGACCGGACATCTTTTGGGCAAGGCGAGTGAACACCACGTGTCTGCACGCGCTCAAATGCCTCTACCTCCACAAACTTCTCAAAAACGAGCATATGAACTTCCTCACCGAACGTGGTAACAACCCATGTCTCCTACTTTCGAGCACTGTTTTAGGTGCAAATGTGTTTATTTTGAGTACGAGAGCGATCGCTCATCCAAGTTTGCTCCCAGTGGATGAAGGATTCTCTGGATGAGTCAAATGCTCACGCCTATCGTGCTTTTCAAAGTCTCTCTCGGAATTGTTGAAACCACGAAAGTACATTTAATAACTATGGCTCCCAAGGAGCAAAGTGACTTGAGAATGCTAGGTGAATGATTCCACGGAGACACGATATAGAGAAAAAGGCATTGGAAGGTGGCTACTAGAAGGCGAGAGCAAAAGCACTGAACAAGCGCCTTCACTCAAGCGGTCTCCAAGCCAAGAGTTTGAATTCAATGGCGTGAGCACGAGTGGATCGCTATCCGATCCGAGGACTAGTAGCCAAAACACGTGCGAACTCAGCCCCTCGGATCACCATCCAAGAAGGTATCCACACTGCGTGGCAAAGAATCATCCCGTCGAGAACATCGTAGGGTGATATCAAAAGGGTAACCACTCTGCCTCTCGATCACTAGATTTGTCGAGAATACTCCTTCTGTCTCATCCTTTTAAGAGCCAATGAGAGTGGAGACACACTTGATGTCCGGATTGGGTGACTGACCAAGCAAGAAGAGTTGAACAACTTCACCGCACAAGGTGCCATTAGTGAGACCAACAGCAATCAATTCGCATCCAAGAAGGGTCTTCCCAACACGCAAGCATAAATGATTGTGGTTACTCGCAACCAAAGCACGTTAGCTCAAGGTTCACTCAAGTCGAGCGCCTCGACTTCCGGTAAACATTTGCAGCCAGTTTATGCACCTTGATCCATTGCAAGTTTATAGCTAATGCCGCGCAACCATGATTTTCCAACTTATCAAATCGGATTCAGATGGTTCTCACATGGACCAATCTCCGATTGTGTAATGTAGCACCGCTCCAGTTTGAAAGATCCTCAAAACATCCATAATTATGTCACAGCTCATCAAAGGCGCTCTCGCTCAGTCAAGCCCCTAGAGCTGTAGAATGTCTTCGCGACTGGCTACTAAGAAATGACTTTTAAAATCAGCCAAATCTGACACCTACTCTCGTCACTAAGAACACTTCAAGCGACATATTATTGTGTGCCAAATTTAGTCCGAACATAATTTTGGCTCTACCATCCCTCTTTTGTGAAAATCTTAGTAAGCTCATATTGAGTTCTACGATCGATTCATGGACTCACTTTCTTCCGGCTTCAAGTCAAGTAACAAAAGAATGAACCTATCACTCGCAATCAAAGATAGCTCGAAGGCATTCTCAAAGAAATTCGAATGGAGGGAGCCAAGCCATCAAGACTCCAATGCTAACAAATGGGCATCCTACCTCGACGACACTGGTAAACGGTGATCAAAGTATATCGCTCCATGAATGATCTCTTCTTACCTTTGTGCATCCTAGACCGATATGGTGCTTATGTGTGCATGTGCGCTCGCTTTTAAGCCAGTGCTAAAAATGTGCATCTCTTATCCCGTCTAAGTATTCTAAGATATTTGTGACACTCACAATCAGGCTCTGGGACCCGAAGGGTTATAATTTTCGAGCTAGTGATACTCGCGAACTCCGATCATAGTCGGTGCTGTAGTTACCGCAAGAGCACAACGGGACTTCAATTCCTTGGCCGGTCTCTAGTTATTGGGCTTCTAAGAAGCAAACTCCATGGCCCTTCCACGCCGAGCAGAACATAGCCGCGGCTCCTGTCTGGACTCAACCTTTGGATGAAAACAACTCTTCAGACCTATGCTCAAATGACAAATCCACTCTGCTGATATGGACGCCACAAAATAAGCCAGATCCTCCAACACTCAAAACAAACAATTGACATATTTCACACTTCTTGAGGACCATGAAGCACAAAGGAATCATCACCATTCCATGTAAAAAGCACGAACACATAATTTCGAGCCTGATATCTCACCAAGCCTTAGATGAAAAGTTTTAGCGCTTAGGGAGTCAGCTCACTGCATTCTCGAAACGCATGACTAAGTGCTTGACTAATTAATAGTTCAAGAATAGTCAAAAGATAATCAATCAAAGTGAGCTATCTGGGTTTTAAACCTCTTCTGGTGTAGAAAATGGTAACACCAGAACGCGACCTCCAACATTCCCCAACTCAATTGCAAATAATTGCGAAATCCTCTGTGTGGAGAGTTTGTCATTACGAAAAATTGGTTTTGTTCATTGTTCATCTTCA